>JAPYYT010000854.1:0-56658 GCA_030522565.1 Ceratosolen corneri
CCTCTCTCTCTATCTCTCTCTCTTTCTCTCTCTCTCTCTCGCTGGGCAACCTGCATGACATCTCGGCCAAGTATCTTGGCCTCCATTTTGCACGAGACCTTATGCATCTATGCGCAACATTCAAAGGAAATGGAACGACGGTCCAGTTTACTTTATAGGCCTTCTGCGTGATTAAAGGTAAAATGCGCGTGTTCACGGATTTATGACGTTGGCTATTTATCCTCATTATCCGTGATTTAATCTCTTATTGAGAGAATTTTAATGATGATTAGTCGTAAGATAAGTAATTTACTATTAGTATTCCATAAATTTTAAACTATCAAACAATTAATATTTAACTTAACAGAAAAATGTCTAAATATTATTTTTATCTAAATTTAAAGACAAAAAGCAGGTATTGATAAACAAGTATATAACTATCAAATATAATTACTAATAAAATAATAAATATCAAAATATATGGTAGTATTCAATAAAAATTTAAGTTGACGTTAAATTAACGTCTATTAAACTTCTTCCTAAAATTCGTGAAATCATTTTCATAAATAACGTAACCCAAATATATTTTAAGTCATTTATGAGCATCTTGCCGGAGCAACAAGAAAAAGTAAAGCGATGAAAAAAAAAATTAACATCCACGCGAATGCATTTACGAACGTATAAAATATTCAAAGGTAAAAAATTCGATGCAATAAAAGCTATCGACATTCTTTAAACAAAAATATCAAAAAGCCAAGCGAACTGGAAGAACGAAAAAGAGGAAAAAAGGAATCTCAGAAGCCACGTATAAGCAACAGTTCGAAAGAAGAAGAAAGTAAGCATGCGGAAAAACAAGAAATTTAAAAAATTTTAAGCTGCTAAAACTATATTTCCGAAATCTATATTTTTGCAAAAAAGGAATAATAAATTTGTTAATATTCAATCATTTACAATATCATGATGTAATTCGAGTGTAATTGTTTTAAAACATTGTCAATAATTGAACAAAAATCGAAATTTAAACATTTAAAGAATATTTTATTGATTAACGTTTTGTACACTACTAAAAAGTCATGCCGTGGCTTACATACGGAAAAATATTTTCATCTACAATACAAACACAAAAATTTATTCAATATTAATTAGTACTGGTTGAAAAGTTTGTAACCGTATGGAAACGTAATATAGTTCTTTCATACCTAACTTTTGCACAAACTCCCAACGATAAAAGAAGTTCATAAAAAGTAGGCAAAGTGCAAGTGGTCGAGGAGGAAATGTAAGAAAAGCAGAAGTGAATCGGAAGAAGTCGCGATGTTGCATAAAGAAAGGCTCTTGGAGAAAATAAAGAAGATAAGTTGAAGGCGATGTAGAGAGGAAGACGAAGGCGAAGTCGACTTGAGATATAACGAGCGGCGGGCATCAGGGGTAATTATCCCGCCCATTCTTCCCGCCTCTCGGCGCGTACTCAGCCCCCCCCCCCCCAAACACTTTCTGCTGTTCGGTACGCGGGGCCAGATTCGCCCATTACGAGTCCCTTCATCTTCCATCTCTTTCGCTCCGTCAAATTACAGTTCCCATGAAATTACGAGGCGAGCCGTAACTCCGCGCAAGAGCCGCTCTTTTTTACCCCGAGGCGTCCAGTAACTTTCCTCTCTTCCAACTCACCCCTCTTCCCTTCCGCGCGTATCATGTGTACACGCACGGCCAGCGCTACGTTCTCCCCTCCATATCATCTCTCTCTCTCTCTCTCTCTCTCTCTCTCTCTCTCTCTCTCTCTCCTCTTGTCTTGTCTGCGGTCCACGCATTCGTCACGAGCGATCCCAACTCGGGATTTCGGAAGGTGTTCCAACGGCTGAATTTCATTATGTGCCGACTCACTCCCTCGCCCCAACCATGATTTTGCGTCGACCTCGAGGAGTCTAAGGTCGCGGTTGCTAACTTTTTCCCCGAAATAAAGCTACGATGCGGCACTTGTTCGCTCCCATCCCAAGCTCTTGGTTGGCAATCCTAGAATTGCTTGGACCGTGTGGTCGCTTGTTTTATTCTTCATCTGCAACGGTATACTACTGCCTTCTAATGCCGATTGGCGTACCTTTAGTGCAAAACTTATATGGCCTAAAGTAATATGCTGTGTGATTACTACTCTGCCGTAAAAGATATTTCTTTTTATTATTGTAATCTATGTGCACTTTTCTTTCATTACGACCAAACAAAAAGTATAGGTCGATTTGAATTAAATAAATGCGTGGCAAGTGTACAGAAATCATAAGGCTTAAATCGGATTTCAAAAAAAAAAAAAAAAAAAAGAAAAATAAGAACACATTGAAACGATTATTTAATTAGATCGTCCGGTGAATTAGTATTGCAGCTTTAAATTTAAATATAAGCGTGATTTTCTACTAAAGTGGTTTTCCATAGAAAAACAATAACGCGAGTACTCGGCATCATTTTCAGAAATTATACGGGATGTAGTGCGTTACACATTCATCATATGCACTTACAGCAGGAGGCTTTAAGATAAGTACAATAATTGCTCCGGATTGCACTGTGTAATTTCTTCACCTCCACTACTCAGAACCGAGTAATTATAATTGTTGTCGTAAGGGATTACGAAATCATCGATCTCAATGTGTTTTTAATATTTATAAGATTATCTTAATTGTTGATGAATTCTAAACTACCCCGTATTATTACTCCCCAATCATATTAATACTGAAGTTTATATCTATTTCATATTTATTGCCCTTTCTAGAAAGATTGGAAAAAATCATTTTATAGTTACCTGTTAAAACTATACAGTGAATTTACAAATTCTAGGCCTGTGAACCGCAAGACATAATTCGCTGCACACCGTTGCCCAATAATTACAATCAGAGCTGTAAAATCGTTGGTCTCAGCCACTCGAGTGGTAATTAGGATATTGTAAATTACAAATTATAGCTAGGACGAATTGCGGCTTCTTTGGCTTATTATGACAATAGAGGTAACAACAATTTTGGCCGCGTACCGTTTCAATCAGAGAAACAGAAGAAGAGAGTAAGAGGGAGATAAAGGCGTACTTCTGAAGACTAAAGATTTTCCATTTCAATAAGAATGTAGACTGTTAACATTAATGAAAAGTCGCTGCAACTTTATAAAATTCTAACATTCCAAAATCAAGTTCAATTTTTCATTTTTCATTAAATTCATTAAAAAAAAAAACACAACAAAAGGTGTGGGGCACATAAAATTACATTCGGCCAAAATCGGTTGTGTTTCATTTCTTTCACCCACGTAAAAATTGCATAAGTACTTGAATAGTTTCGAGAATTGTATATCAACTAAATCCGGCTCTAGGGAAATCTGTTGTCCAGAAGTCTGCACAGAAATGCAAACATGAATAACATTTCGAAACGGATTACGTTTCAAGTAATGCTTACAAAGCGACAACATACCCCGCATCGACCCGTAAACCGTAATCACCGAATAATAACATGACAAGCAATAATAACTAAATAACGGAGCTTGTAAGAGCGCATTCGTTATTTAAGGTGCCTAGTGTCACTCAATAATCGCGCTTTTCATTTCAAGCAACGCCTTTCACGCTAATTTCTTCTCTCGTGCTCCTTTCCACTCTCAAATATTCCATAAGTGTCTATTCATTCGTGATGCTTGTTTACACGTACCAGATCTTTACCTCTCAACTAAAGAATACTATGAAATACTCACTTTTATGCGTTCATCAACTGTTTACTGTATTGCTTTTAAACATAATTAGCTAATGAGTCCTTTGGCAATCATTATTTCAAGTCTCTCCACGCGTATTTTTCGAGACTCATTTTACTTTGCATCCTATCTTTTTGTCATGACGTCATTTAACAATCATTTCTTAACATCTGTTCATATTACTTTCCTGCTTTAATTTAATAATTTATGTATTTGTTAATATTTAATAACGTCTAATAATATATGGTTTTAAGCTTAAGAACATCATCATTGCATTTTTTCGTAACATTTTTCATTACCTCCATTGGAAGGCCTTCTCACTAATTGCAGAAATATTTTCAGAAGATGAGAATGCCAAAAAATTCAGCGGTGACCTTAAAGCTGTCTAATATACGATGCACGGCATAACATGTTTTAAAAGCCCGTGTGACTGAATTATCGGCTTATAATCCATTGTGAGGAAGCCGGAGGAAGAGGGCAATGAGGAGAGAGGGGGGGGGGAGAAGGCGAGGGAGTGAAATAGATAAACGAGATTATATTATATGAAAAGCTGAAGCCTAGGTAAAACGTTGTGATCACAGTTCTCGCTTCCATTTTATCGTCCGACTAACAATTTTGTATGATATTATATGCAGGTTAAAAAATGAAGAAGTACGTGAAAATTGATGAGAAGTCTATTTACTTGGGCGGCACAAAGTACTCGGAGAATCATTTTACAACCGAGAAAAGCCAACTCGGTATTCCACAGGCGGCAATGTTTTATTTTCAACGAGAATTCTAATTGGCCGGATCTTATAAGCCACGATCATCGATCCATCCGGTGACATAGAGTAGAATCAAGACCGTCCGGCTCTTGCGTTCACCGCAAGTTTTTGCCACGACTATTCGAGCGCCGTTAATTCCTTTTGATTCAACCGCCTCCATACATTCTCAAGCGAATATACCTTTTTCATACTTGTGACTACAATTCCACCTATTTCGATGCCAATGAATAGCAGTATTGAACATTCAGAACGTTGTTTCAAATGCAAATTGAAAATTTGACGACTGTATTCTAGATTCCTATAGATTGTTTACGTTCCAATAGCCATTGTATTTAATGGAATGCAGGTAAGTCATGCGCGTATTAAAATCTTCCAGTGAATTATATTATTCACTTGATAGAAAAAAGAGCTCTCGATACGTTTTTAAGTGAAATTTGAGAACGCTCATTCCTATATATAATTCACAAAATCAAAAAAACAATTCAGTCGTTTATAAATTGTATTATAAAAAAATATATGAAAATCCACTCTTGGCCGTTCACTTATTCATTACTCTATTTTTCTGTGAATCGGTCTCCCAATGCTTATAAACAGGGGTCGCCTATCCGTAAAAAAATGGAAGAATAAAAGATAAGAAGAAGTTGGAAGAGGACGAGGAGTAGTACAAGGAGACGGAGGAGGAGGAGACAGTCGACGACGACGTCAGCGACAACGACAGGAAAAAAGATGGACGTGGAAGCGGAGCGGCGTCCGTGACTGATGTCTCCCCTCTCGTGAGTACGTCCGTTCCCCGGTTTCGCGCTTGGTTGCGTACTGCTCGTCGATGCGCATACGGGAGAAAAGAGAGGAGATGGCAAAATTGGCCGAGAAAGCTTGAGGGGAGAGCGACCGGTTTCCACATTACTGGGTCGCGTCCACGGGTTATCCCCTTCTGCGTTCGTTATTTCGCGTTTTTTCCATCGCGGGGGGACCTGCGTACGCTCCAACTGACACACCGGGAGCGGAAGATATACGAGGTACAGGAAGAATACGGAGATAAGGTAAGCGGTTAAGAGCATCAGGGGAAGAGTGCGGGGGAAGTGGGGATAGCCCCGGTGCATTTCAAGAACGTCTGACAGACAAGAGTAAGCGCAGGGACAACGAGACGTCCCTGCATGTTGCGCGCCTCCTCCATGTTCTTCTCCCCGTCGGCTTCCTTTTCGTTCTTTCCTTGCTCCCGTTCTTCCTCTTTCCTCCCCGCTCCGCCAATGTGTGTACCATTATCTTGCTCTCCTCATCGACCAGGTTTTGGTCCCCGGCGACTACCGTTCGCGCGAGAGATCGAGAGCCTTTAGGGGGTTTCGGTAGCACCTCGACGAAGTTCGTTAAGCGCTGCACCTCCAACTCTGCCAAGGTTATGAAATGACTAGCTTGTTCTTATTTCTCGTTATTTGCTCTTATTATTTTCATTCTTAGAGTTTTATATTCACGAGGAACTGTATTATTTTAGCTCATAGAGAGTTTTATATTCACGAAATCCTAATACGGCTGTATATCGGCGCGATAGGGAGAGCCTCATTTACGTTATATTAGCGGTGAACGCTACTCATGTGCAAGAGTTTTTAGTGCCGTTACTCGCAATAATAAATACTATTGTGACAAGAAGAAAACAATTTGTAAGATACTACAACGGTAAATATTTTTTTAGTTATTTCGTTCATTTCACGCATTATGATCGAATGTTATGAAAAAGGTCCCCCCGCTTATATAAGCCTTAATAATTGACAACATCACAATAGAAGAGAGGCCAATGATAATTTGTATCATCTTACTTTTTATTATTAAATTATCGAATTGTTGAGATGAAGTCCAAAATAACATTTTAATGTGTCAATTATAGATTTAGTATCGAGACATTGATTGATTATGCAGAGGTAATAATCAAATAAATAGCATATTACTTCATTATCTAGCTAAGTAATTACATTAATTGTCTCTTTCTCTCTACTGGATGCATTACCATATAAATGCGCGCGAAAAACAAAAACGTTAAAAGAAACATGCCTAATTTATTTTAATTAGTGTATGTGATCATGGAATATAATTTTATGAAAAAAAAAGATAAATGGACGATAAAATTATGGGTAGTATTCTAAAATTTTGTATAATACTTTTTTATATGTCATTGATACTTTTCCATTATATTTTTTATTTTTTACAATCTCTCTTTCTTTCTCTTTCTGTCGGGCTTACAATCTATCTATTTATTTATCTATCTATCTATCTATCTATCTATTTATCCATCTATTTATTTATCTATCTATGTTTATTCTAGCTCCATGTATTCTATTTATATCTCTATCACTATTTCTCGTACATGCAATTACACATTTCATGTATCTCTCGCGCCATTACGTGTGATTACAAGGCCATGAAATGCACGTCAAGAAACTGGAAAATTCGCATCTCGTGGGAAAGATAAGGGGAAAAGGAAGGGGCTAGAGGTAAAAAAGAAGATGGAGATAGAATGTAGAAAGGGAATGGAAGACGCCGTGAACGAACGTGGGAAGCCGTAGAATCCGAAAGACGGCAGCAATGCATCGGCTCCCTCTGTAAGCTTTCCTTCATTTCTTTATCCTCACCGTGTTCGTCTTCTTTTCCCGGCGCGTTTTTCTTTCTTTTTTTTTCGTTTGCGTCAGAACGTAAGCCCAGCTTTCCTTATTTCTACGTAAAGAAACCCGGAACGGAGTATTTTTGCGCAACTTTCATACATTTTACGAATGATTCTTCATTCGTCGATTATACTTCATCATGGAATGCGTAGTAAATCCTGCATATCTCACTGAGACGTGTAAACTGTTGAAAAAAATGTTAACTTACAAAGATTTTTATGTTAACACATTTTTTTATTAATACAATTTTTTATCAATACAATCATATCTATTACTATTCTAATCTACAGTGAACTGTAATTTGCAGATTCGAATTTCGCGATCAAAACTTTAGAAAATAATCGTCACCAACTTAAGATAACACACTATATTCTTAAATCATTGTATTATACTTAAAGTATTATACTAAAAGAGGCTATCTATCCTAATTTATATAACATCTAATGAATCTTGCGGTAATATTTAACACGTCGCACGACTTTTAGTGTTGATAGCGTATTATTAGAGAAATCGGGAGCCGCAAGACTTGGGGAAAGTTCGATGATCTGTAGGTATTAATGGGGCCCATATATACCTGTCGAGGCGGTACGAGATCTCCGCCCCTTTACCCGAATGAATTTTCTTCCCTTTTGCCTGGTTTCTTCATTTCTGAAGATATACGGCACTTTATTTTCAACATCGCGTTGACGTTATGTCAGCCACGTGCACTGAATTTAAAGCCTTCAACATTGCTCTTTTAATAACGAAAGCATAACCTCGTGAATTCTATGGAAATTCCAGACTCCCATATTCCATTCCCTTCAATTTACCATTTGTTTACGCCCTCGTAACGATAACATGATATCGTCAACAGTAGAGAAGGAAATTACTAATAAGCAAGTCGATTATTAAAATATACCTTTGTTTGCTTGGATTTACCATCGTACTTTACTCTTCCGTTTTTTGTGATTTCACAATCGCAGCCAAGATTTACTATAAAGATCCGTCTTTTGAAATTTATATGGACACATAATTTCTCTAATTAACTCACATGTACATTAGTAATGAATTATTTAATATTTAATGAATAAATCACTCCGCTCCATGCGGCAATATAAAATAGAGAATATAATATATACAGTGTGCAACTGTAATGAAAATACTTTTTTAAAATAAAGTTATATTATATACATTAGGATTAAACACAAGTCTAATATCACAAAATGAAGGCACAATATTTTTAATTTACTAAGTGAATTATCTATATATAACGTGTTTATATTATAAAGAACAAAATATATACACGCGCATATACACATTATATATCGATGATCATGAACATAGAACTTATATAATACTTAATGGAATCGATGTTTATAACACTTAATAAAATTATATAATACTTAATAGATATAGAATTTACGACAATAAACAAAATAATGTACTTCAATAAATTTTGTCATATTATAAGCAATTGTATATTATAAGCAAATACAAAGCTTTTTTAGAATAAAAATAAAGCTTATATATATATATATATATATAAACAAGGGGATACTTATCATTTATACATAAAAATGTTTACGATATAATAACTTTCTATTGGTGCTGATATTTATTTTTGCCATTGTATGTACTTATACAAATAAAATCATAAAAAAAATAAATTCACAGGTAAAGGTAAGCGTCAGTATTATTAATTGAATATTAAAAACTTTAACATTTATGTACACGTGTAGTCACATTGATTCAATGATAATCTCTTATTAAATAAATTAAATTTTCAATTACCTTTAAGCGCTCGCTCGATCGTGCATGAAAGTACGAAAATGAAAGTACGTGCTTCGTTCTATTATTTCATTTTTTATAATTTCTGACAACAGACCCGTCGCAATATTGCCACAAATATCGCATGACCGAAATTACCAAGTCCAGACATCAACTGTGCGCGCTGTTAAGCGATCGCACCGGCTGCCATATAGTATGCTTATAACAGAATTGCACTCTCATTATTTATACGATGCACTGAACACGTGTCTTACATCTTTTCGATACTCATCCGTGCGGTTCGGTTATTACTTTTGCAATGTACTGAGCTTCTTAACCTGGTCTGTGGCAATTATGCTTCGCTATTTTCACGCGTTTGCTTGACCTTTCGCTAAAACCTGTCGCGTTTGTATATAACAATATTCCGAGCAACTTCTTACCTGCATGCTTTTCTATTACCAGCGTTTATCGAACGGAATGCGCAACCAAATTAGCTTTAGTCTGTACAAAATGCTTATATTAATCTACTATTATAACTTCAATATTTAGAAAATATAAATCATAGGCTATATATAATATAATTTAGGCTATCATTTGTCGGCAATTATCTCATAAATGACCAAATCTAACAGAAATTTTGTCGTTCGTAATTTTTAATGTGAAATATAAGCATATCCAATATATACAATATATTATAAGTATTTTTTAATTCAATATATGCTAAATGAATCATAAGGTAACATTTTTTTAAATTATTCAATAATGAAGTGGTATATAATAAACAAAATTCAATACTTTTTACATTCGAATAAAGAATTTAATGTGACTAACTGAGTGTACTTACTTTTAAATATAGTATTAAGTACTATTACAAATTTTTTTAATTATATTAGAATTATAAAATATAAAGAAATTCTGAACTATGCAATTAATTCCATTAGCAAAAATAGTGATCTGTTAAATATATTAAGGTAAGCATAATTGATTGATATTGAATTTATGTTGTTATTATTACAAGAAATTCATTCAATAAGGCAAAATAAATTAATTTTTCGCTATGCCCAATCCGCAGCCCATAAAACACTAATTCAATCGGCCAAAGCATTCACGCAAACTTAATAGTACCCTATACACAAAGATGCATAATCTTAGCATATGTCAAATCTTTCATATGGAAACGTATATTGATGTTTATTATAATTATGATCTATAGTGAAGGGAGAAAAGCCCAAAGTGATATGAGGAATAGTTCAAGAAGAAAAAATGAAATTCGTGAAAGTAGCGGGGAGAAAGGAATTGAGGATGCTATCGCAATCTTTATTACGTCTTCTCTGTGGACGTAATTGCTGTCCTTAACGCTCCACCACATCCGGCCCGAGCTTCTTCTCCCACTCTCTGTCTCCCTCTGTGTCTCTATCTATCCCTCACTCACTCTCGTACCCGTCAATTATAGCATTTCTTTCAACTCTTCTCTCCCTCTCCGCCTTAGTTTGTAGGGCTTCACCAATAGCGCGAAATACACGGCGCTTACTTTTTTCCGCGTATTCTTCAGGTGAGTTGGTCCTAGAGAGTGAGTGAGTGTTTATTTGTGTATGCAACATGGAATGGATGAGAGACGGAGAGAGGGATAAGACACAGCCACTGCTGTCAATTACGAGTCTCCTCTATTCCCGGAAGGTTCGAAATTATAGAGCTAACGCTGGAGGGTCTCCTGCCCCTTTAACGTTATTACACACATATGGCACTCATTTTTGGCTCTGAATCGCTTGGCTTATCCTTAGCCTTTCTATTCTAACCTTCTATCGATGTTCATGAACGTGTCGATATTCTGCATGTTCCACGAAAGCCTTCGTTTGAGATCCGGTGGCTGGACCGCGACTACCCACCATAAGCATTAAAAAAATACACGAGCGCGCGAACGAAACTTAGCCGCCAAGTTAATTGAGTTTGTTCGACTGTGAAATTCCATATTGCCTTCATAATGACTATTTGGATTCCTATTCCCCTCTTTTTCCGTTTTGTCTTCTCTCTGTTTCTTCCTCTCCTACAAACGGACGAAATTAATAACATAAGTTAATTTTATAACCGGCTTGGTCGAACTGCTCATTTTCTTTATATTTTAATAAAAGTTGTGACTAACGCCTGATACAAAGTATATCCGTCTTGTTTGACTCGTCGCGGTGCTACGGAAGCACTTATCTTCATTACAAGTGATTAGCGATACTGGTAAAATCAATTGATGAATTTGGAATCTTAAAATATGTAGGGTATTTAATTTTTTTTAAGATTTTCACAGTCGTTATGTCATCAACGCAAATATCCAAGTAGACAATCAATCTACTAGTTACGTCGCTTATAATGATGTCTAAGCTTATCGTTAATAAAAATTTTAATTTAATTTAGTTGAAAATTATAAATTATATGGAATTAGCTTGATGAGGTTGATTTGCGAGTATGCGGCCAAATAGATTGAAATATATTAAACAAAGCGACGATTTAATCTCTTAAAGTATAAGCTTAATGCAGCTAAATAAGTACTAAAGGCTTTGTCAGGGAAATAATGATGCACATAACGTTTATAAGTTCAAGATGCATTCTTATTTGATAGGTGTATGTATTTTTACTATTTATTTACTATAACTATAGTGCTTACTTATATATTGTTTACTACAACTAGTTAGGAATCCTACTTAGGAATGTACGAGAATAAACATTTAACAATAAAATTACAGTTTTTTGTAATTCCCTTTGAATGAAGACAGACTCTTCTTTAAAAATAAAATAAAAGAAGCAAGGCGACTTCAAAGCTGCGTAAAGAAATGACTCGAACAAAATGCTCGAGGCCCAAAACATCAGCGACGAAAGCGCAGAAATAAATCTTTCACGCGCTTCAAAAGACAAAAAATCTTGGCCAAAAGAACTCAAAGGATCCTTTATGTTATCCGTCATCTACTTGTGTCAAAATTAAAGTAAAAAATAACTCGAATAAACCGGCTGTTCATTCAACCGTAGCTTGAGCATTTTTCTTTATTGGATAGCGCATAGTAGAATATTAAAGGATCGTCACGGTGTTATCATATGCAATTATAATGACATCTGAAATTTCTTTTATGGCGTCTAATTGAAGAAAAGCTGACGAACAAAATCGTATAAATGAAATACTATAAACATCCAAATATAGTATTTATTCTTGATAATAAAAACTCTTTTCATACAAATTAGCAAATAATTGTAAATTCATGTTAAATTGATATTTATTATACTAATTAATCCATTTCTCCTAAATCATTGAAATACTTAAATCCATTCTCTTTAAACATTTCCTTTATGACATAGGCAACATCAAACATACGTATTTAAATATGGTACAATTAAATAATAAATCTTTATATTATGCGAGCTTCTGTAATATATTCACACGAGCCATCAATTGATAATTAAGAGAAATAATTTCAAGTAAAAATAAATATTATTACAGTATTGTGAAATCCATATTATGTGTTTGTACATTAGGTTAATATTTTTGTTCTATATACAAGATCGATCCCTAAACTGTATAGGGTAAGCAATATAACAATATAATATAACAATATATAACGAATATATTATAACAATATAAGCAATATAACCTAAACTGTAAAGAATAAGCCGTTTGGATAATGAGGCTATAAGGGGAAGTAGAAAACGAAATTACATCAGACGTCTTCATTGAGTTCTTTTAGATTAAAACTGAAAAAATGGCCGAATCAGTTGTTCAGTATCAACAGTAATACATTATCTTTGCGTAATGGGTACTGATTTACCAATTCGTTTAGCCACAATTCAATGCAATATAGCAGCTAATATTTCCCGTTTCTTATTAAATTGCAAATTTATGGAATGAACGAAGGAACGGGTGAGACGTAAAAAAGGAATTACGACGATAATGGTCGAGTGCTCGACGGTATGTCGAATTTAATGAATTCTTGATGCAACTTTCTAGAGCTATATTGTAGGTTCGCTTAATTACGCACGAGACAACATGGAGGCACACGGGGAGGCCAATTGATTTTTGCAGAAATTCACACCTCGCAGTCCAGATGCGTTCATTCGTTGCTTTGCTCATGAGCCATCGGCTTAACCCCTTGCGCTATTTCTTTTTCATTTTTCTTTTTCCCCCGAAATCGTTGACTCATTTTACCCAATCGGACTCATTCAGGGTGAACCCTTTGCGATAGCCGATTGGCCATTCCGGGCGGTCGTTGTAGCATAACGCAGGAGTCGATTTGTCGTGGCCACGTGAAATCCGTTGCGCTGATTTCGGCTCTCCTCTACCTTTACCTCATTCCAAACTTATACATCGGCCATGGCTCAAGATTTATGGGCGTTGCTTACACGTGTTTCAGATTGGAGATTTTCGGCTGGATCGCAGCCAGTATGAGCTCCTTATGGACTAATGCGATCTCGGCAATCTCGCGAGCCTCGCCTCTTTCATTTGCAACCAATTCTAGAAAATGAGAATCCTTACCTAGACTTTTCTTCCGTAAACTTTTAACGCGAATGTAGATGTGCATTGAACGTCAAAATTATTATTGTTCCACTCGTAGATGAAACGGTGCGCAATACAGGGCTTTGTTTTTACAATATTTTTCATAGCGGATTTGTAAGTAGATAATTTACTACCTTATGTCCCGCGGTTGAAGTGCATGCTGATATAAACAAGCTGGTAATCAATCTAAGCTAGGGCACGGCCATATCAATCGAGCGATCAATCGTGCTATACACTGTGACTTGGTAAAACATGCATGCGAGAATTATTCCCGTAGCAACGTCGTACATAATATTTACGTATATGAGCTGTGCACGTAGACTGTAAACCGCTTTTCTATTCTTTTTTGAAATCTTTATACTTGGCTCTTAAAGCTATACACTGTAACGGATAAATTGAGAGATCATGCATTTTAAGCCTGCCAATAACACAATGAATTAGTAGTCCTTTTGTAGTTCTAACCATCCAGTATAATCTATTTTTGGCATTTTACAGGAAAAGCTAGGCTGTCAGTTGAAAATTGAATAATTAAAAATTTAGATAACAGTAATATCTGTTAACATAATACGAATTCACATGAACATGCGAGAGAATTTTATAGTGCCAATGTATAATCAGTTTTCCTGTCAAAATAGAGGTGAAAGAGAAATAGATGCATAGATAGATAGAGAGAGAGAGAGGGGGGGGGGCAGCAAGGAACAACCCATAGATAAAAATAAAGATACAAGTAATTGGAAGCATAAGCTCGTCTTTCCGTCTTCGGATACAAAGACCGAACTTGGATGGGTGCAAAGCAATTACGTTGGACTCGATCCTATTCCAATCATCAAGGATGGAGTATACGTCGCTTAGTCGCTCGCATAACGGATGTTTCGGGTAAGCCGATTCATTGCCACTGTCGCTGTTGACATCTTCCCTTTGTTCCTCATTTAAGTACGTAATTATAACACAAAATCGCGTTATCGCCGGTTTCTATTAGCTGTGTGAACGCTTAGATGCGTGTCGCGATATCACGTATCCGTAATGTATGCCGGGCGTTTTACGACATGGAATGAATTATTCAGTCATTATTCGTTAGCGAAGGTATAATTCAAAAGCTTTTTTCCACGGTCGGGAGAATGGAAAAAAGGATATAGAGGAGGCAGCTAAATAGAGTGAGAAGAATACAGCGAAGGAAGGAGTAGAGGAAGAGAAACAGAGAAAGGACTTCAGTTAGAGTTCAACCGACAAAGCGAGACGGTTTTCTTGTGTGCGTCGTGTGAGAGGCTAAAGAAGAGAGTGAGCCGATCCTCTTCTAGTTCTCCCGGCAGTGTCGAAGAAGAAAAGAAGAGAAGGAAACTGAGCACACGAACGGAGCTAAGGCTATTCAACCGGCTGCCGTAGACACTTATATTCTGCTCTGTGACTCGTTCTATCGGCATCGTTTCACCAAGTCTCAAGACCTATTTTGGATTTGGCCAAAAAGCCACGTGTCCCTCTGGCGGTCCTACTTCATAACCGCTCTTGGGCGATGCATCCCGAGTATTCACGTTTGTTTTTCTTTGGTTTCTTCCGACCCGACGTTTTCTAAATTTGAAACATTTCCGTTGGCAGGTGACATGAGCTTATGTCGATCTGTCGGGTGAGATTGTCGGTATAGGTGTCAGACTACGAGGAAGCGAGAGGATGAGGAAGGGTCATCACGACTTTTTTCGGGTTTTCTCTGAAATATGAGAAAATATCCGAAGCTTAAGCAACGACGAAGATCGTGTATTTCTTTTTTTTGCGTTCGTTAGCCGAGCGATTGCAGCGATTAATCACTGGATTTATGAAGAGCACTGCTAGTGTCGTGGTCCGACTAGGGCTTTATGCGTTCTAAAATTATACAACTTCCGCTACAGAGTATATCAACGATGCAGAAAAGAGAAATTGAAGATAATTATTTTATATCTTTATACGCTTTCTTAATGAACAATCAATTTTGAAATTATGCTGAAGGCTTAAGATAAAGTTTTCTCAATTCTATAATTTAATCCTGAATATTGTCCAAGTATTAATTACGTATTAATAACTTCATTGATCAAGCCCTTAGAATCTGTGTATTGGCTTAGAGATATTTCAAGAAGTGTTCGTATTTATGACTTGAAAATTCCAAATTTTATTGGCGTTATGGATGATAATAGAATGTCTTCGATTTAATTTTTGTTCGATATAAATTCGTACGAAGCATCGCATGCAGTTGCTATTAGTAAGCAATTGAATATATCAAATTAGAATAAGAAATTAATTAGAATTGCGAAGACGCATTCACTTGTTGCATATGTGCACGAATAATTGAAGGAAAGTTTAAATGTTTTATTAAAAAAGTATTTAAAGTTGAAATAACTTAAATGATGTAATCATATTCTATAATTACAATGATTGAGAATGTAAAAGTCTAAGCACATCTATATATATATTTTTAAGTGAAATAATTTTCCTCTGACAATTTTAAATGTTCTCATATTACAATAAATTTAAGAATCACTTTATCAAAAATGTCGTCCTGTATCAATAAAATATTTTTTAAAAATAAATAACTATAAATTGACAAAAAAATATTTAAAAAAATATATAAAAAGAAGAACTTTTCCTAATGCAGTTTAGATAATCATTATAAAAAATCTCGTTAACTATATAAAACTTATATAAAATCAAATTATTAATAAAGCCTTTTTTAAATATTTGAATTAGTTTTAAAATCAGTAAAAAGGAATAATGATAAAAGAAACATACAGTAATACGGTGAAAAGTTCATTTACGACTTAACAGTTACACAGGATGCTCCCAATGTAAAACGTAAAACCGTATTTCTAAGCAAACGCACAATCTTAACGCGAGTTTGTTCCTCTTGAACAACCCGTCGATTCTCTGAATTTCCACGAGCTTTAGCGTGGCGTAATAAAAAATTGTGGCATTTTGCTTTTCTGTGCGAGAAGCCGACGGATAATAGAAATTTAACTCAGGTGCACATCAACAAGCTCCAGCTATTTAAGATGCCAAAGATAAAAGAGGCGTGAACTCAACACTAGTTTCAACTGCGATAACAGTACGCGTTCGAGTAGGAGACCATATTCCCGTTGCTGTAGGCTCCAGCAAACGGTCGATCGCTTTTCATCGGTCAGGAGAACAATAGACCTTCTACGAAGGGCGGACCGATTCTCTCTCTCTCTCTCTCTCTCTCTCTCTCTCTCTCTCTCTGTCTCTCCGTTTTCTTTGCTCTCAGCTACATAAACGGCGTCGTGGATAAATGACCCCGAGCTCTTACTTCTTACTTTTCCTCTTTGTAATCTTCCATTTTTGCTTTCTCCTCTCTTTCTCCTCTTTCTCTTTCACACATATACACACACCCTCTCTCTCTCTCTCTCTCTCTCTCTCTCTCATTCTCTTGTTTCACTTGAAACATTTAATGGAATAGATGTATGTATTTCTTTTTGTTTTCTGTGCAAAAAAAGAAGCCTTTTTCGAACGCAGTCCTGGTATCTCTCATTTGCTTTCGGTACGCTATAGCAGAGTATTCGCTTGCTCATTTAGCCTACTACTATTGTTGCGCAAGTTGCTACGTTCATGCTTCTCTAAACCATAGGAAATCTACACTCTCAGACGATATACTTATATACGATATACTCTTCGGTATATCGAAAGACAAATTACTAGTAATTGTACTGAATTAAGAGTCCGTTCTTAATCAATGTACTATAGACAATATTCTCTACAAAATCAATTCTTTTCTTATTGAACAATAAGAAATGTAAAAATCGCATTACTTCCCGTCAGTAGCAATGATTACTTGCATTCAAGAATGATGCTCATCACCGATAATAAAGTCTTTTTCGGTCTGTCATATTGTCTCGAACGAGATGTTATTGACTTTTCCCATCTTTCGTAGTGGCTGGATAAAGATGAGAGGTCTACCGATTGTTTACACGGGACGCGGGGAATGAAGTGTCACGCGATACTTTTTTCATTCATAGTGGGTCGAGTTTGCTTTTCCAAAACATCGTCTTTTATTTTTATCTATGGAAAAGACACGGGAAATAACAGAGAGACTGAAATTATAGACCATTAAATTTCGTCTTCTACTGGGGAATATGTCAAACTACTCAAACTCGCTAAACTAGTTGTGTTTTTTCTATCCTACTGCATGCTCTAGATAGAGCTTAAAATGCTTTCGTATACTTGAATTCGCATTCTTATTTGATAGTACGATCAATTTTATGAATGTTTTGTGTATCGTAATCGAATAAATCAAACTTTGAGTTTTGACAATGATAAATTAAATAATAACAACAATTAAATTGTGCATTTACTCGATCATTATGGACAAGAGTATTTCGTGTAGCCTTTTATGAAAATTTCTTTATATGTATGATATCTTTCGCCCAACATCGTGTCTTCTCACAAATGCTTGTGCCTCGTTAATTTTTTTCGAGATCCTAAAGATGTATTATTTAATAATAGCGTTTTGCGAACCTCTCAAAAAGGCGCGTATTATTTCACAACTCTCGGTCTCTCGTAGTGTGCGCTCAAATGCTTCATCTTCATAGGCGTTACCACAGAGCCACTGATGCGCCATAATTAAGCAATTTGCCTACTTCTGCAAATGAAGCGTTACGAATCATCAAAAGAGAAAGTTGGTTTAAGTAAGCCCGTGCGATGTACCGAACTCCAGGATGTTAGTAGAATTTTTCTATCGCCCATTACCTCGGCCACGAACTCGTTATCGTCGAATAGCTCCTTACGTATAATAAAAGGTGGTGGCAAAGAAATAATTATCGCGAATGTATACCTGTTCATCCTAAAAATTACCATTCGCCTATCGGTCGAGACTCTTTAGCACCCAGCGGTTTCTCGATAAGACTGCGGTAAGATAAGAATTACGCGCGAAATTCGTATTGCTTATTCGACCGACCCTTTCAGCGAGGCTGGTGCTTTGTTTGGCAAATAAAAATCTAAAATACAATTAGACAACGGCCGTCGGACGAAAAGCGATACTGTCAATAAAGGATCGGCTACGCTAGCTGCAAGAGCTCGAGCCTTTCATGATGGCACGTGTGCACCGGAGCCATCCTTTATTTTTCTTCGCCTCTTGTGCCGTTTATTCGGTGAAGGCCGGCGACGCGCATACAAACGGCAACGCTCGTTTTTCAAACAGCGACGCTCCGGTCTTCAAAGTACGCTCTTTCCATCCGATTCGCTTAGCCTTTCAATTAATCAACCACGTAGGTGTGACTCACGTGTTGTAGGGGTTCCGTTACCATGGCTTGACTTACCTGAAACAAAGAGAAATAATATTAGATAAAAATAGTCGCTGTTTTAGCTGATGCAATATCGCGTTGCTAGGCGTACTTGTAATGTAATGTAATGTAATGTAATTTTAAAGGGTTTTGGTGCCGAACACAGAACGAGGTTACGACCGACGTTTTATTCTAAATGGGCACGAAAAATCGAAACTACATCACGAGTAGCTGTTACAACTGTAATAATGTAATAAGTACAATTATTACGAGGGGGTGATGATATTTAATATTATCACGCCGCATTACTATAAGATACGTTCACGAGTACTCGCGGTTCACGCGCGTACACATGTCTAATTATATTTATTTGAAATGCTAATCCTTATTCCAGCCACTCTTTATTTCCGCGTGATGTAGATTGCAGCGTAACGTTAAATAATAATTAGGACATGCGTATCGAGAAAATAATCGTACGTGACCATATAGACAATAGAACCGAGGGGAATACAGAGGGATCGCGAGAGATAAATCCCGCGGGAGTACTTTGTCGAATTTTTATGCCGACAGCCTTTCTGCGAAAAGCGAGCCAGGCGATGCCGATGCATATGCGCTCGGATGTCGGCCGCCTGTGTGAGCATCGCCAATGTACATGTAAAATGCCGTAGTGTGGTTTGGGGCGGAGTGGAGAAAGACTGTTTGGAGGGAGCGAGAGAGGTAAAAGCTTACGTCCGTGTGCGCGAGCAAAGAACAAGAAGAACAAAAATGACGGACGTGGGTCAGTTAACGGAGGCATCTTCAAGACGCTGCTCGCTTATAAACATCACGGCGGTAAAGCTCAAAGGCCATTTTCATCAATTATTTGACTTTTTATGCTATCGACGCTAATTGGCGGTCGAGCACTTCGGAGTTCGAGGTGATTTTTCTTAATTATTTCATTCCGCCTCACCAGCCGCCAACCCCCTCAGCACTACGGGTTGCAGTGTTATCATTGTTAATTAAGATAAGCGTCGATAGCTTTGTGAGCTGGCGTTCTCTATTACTCGTGAAAATCGAGGTACGAGACTCGCGACGCTCGTACAGACTAAGGACTCGTGATCCTAATCGAGGCCATTCGAATTAAGAACAGGAGCCAATGACGATCGTGGAAGACTATTGCCTATGCAACACATAGATTGCTTGGAAGAGTTTCATTCGCATTTCTATGCCTTCCTCTCCTTTAATATTGATCATACTTCTTACGTTTACTTTATTAATATCTTTTTCGCCAACGGTCGCTTCTAATGTTATCCCTTTGAGTTTTGTTTTGTATTTGATTTTTCAGTAAAATTATTGCGCTAACGATACTAGTCGATGGATTAGATAGGAAAAGGACCTTTCGTAAGCTCGATTCGTAATTAATTATCATTCAAAAGCGGCTAAATGTATACTTCGAGCAGTCAATTAAATAACATGCCGAATTTTATGCACAGAGAATTATATCGGATAAAAGCGTCTTACATAAATAATCGGTGGGGTGGGGGGTGCGGGGCTTTTTATGAGAAGCTCACGAGATAAATAGTATCAGGGCTAAAAGCGCGCGATTAACAAGTCGACAGGGTCTCATTGTTATCGTAGAAGCCCCCGATAGTGCGCAAAGACAAGAGAATCGCATTAAGAGGCCAGCGTTTGATGATTACCGCGGTGCATCGTCATTTTCGCCATAAGACTCGACGCTGTGTTTTTAGGCCGTTGTACTTTTTGGGTCGTCTACCTTCAGTCGCGATTGCATTCACTTTTGCCGATGTGGAGGTTAAGCGAAAGCTTTAAGAACGGCATGATGTGCGACTTTGAAAAGTGCCGGTGATTTATCACCTCGATTTGCGTTCCAGCCTCGTCCTTTTTCACGGCGGAGTTTTGTGACCAAGATTACGAGCATAGCGATACTCTAGCAGTGAAAATTTGTGTGTATAACGCAAATGAAAATAAACATGGCGTTTACTAATCGTAACACCCTATTTAAAGTGGAACTTAGAATGTATAAATCTGTGTGAATGAAATATACTTATGCATGCGCTTATAAGTAGTTGATAGTGAACTTGAACAGTGAATTTCTTATGGTTTATTTAAGGCACTGAAATTGGATCAATTTTTGAAGTATCTTATGATTATTAATCATTGATGAATGAATCGTTGGAAATTAAATTTGATTTTAATTGCGATACAATTCACTTGAGAAATTGGAATAAAGAAGTATTAATATTGATTGTAAATACGATGATTCGTTTATCATTATGTAAATATTGATTATATCATATCTTTAGTACTCTTACATTTTTATGGTACGTGAAAAATATACATAAATAATACATGGATATTAAAAAGTAATTAAAAAATAATAAGTAAAATTTATTGATATGCTTATTACTTGGTCATAAGTACTAATTATGTAAATCATTTCGTTGTAAATATATATTTTCGTTCTTATAATAAGCAGAGACTAAATATATAAATTATTAATGATGTAACGTGAATTTTATAGGTATCATTTACTGATCTGGATAAAAATTACTAGAGATAAACAAATTCAGATTAAATTTACAAAATATCATGAATATAAATTTTCACTTAAAGCGTTAAAAAAAATAGCTTGTATTCTTATGTCATTATATTATTATTGTGCCTCGTATTGATGAAACAATAAATTACTAGCTTGAATGAGAACATTTAGAATACTTGATGGTTTATATATCAAATTATATCTATGGAAAGTTTATTCATTATATTAGCGGTCAATAAATTTAATGCAAATTTTTACTTAAAAAAATCACCATTAATCAATTAGGAAACGACATTTTTAAACTTTAGTGTTTAAAAATTTCTGTTTAAAAAACGAAAATTCAAATAGAACTATTCACTTTTGAATGTTGTAAATAAATTTCGTTGAAATGACTTCCAATATCTATTCCGTATATTGTAAATCGGTTCTGTTCAACTCTCAACCGGTACTTTTATTCTCTTTTTATGTGCTGCTCTTCCAAAGATCTGATTTGCTCGTAGATTAATTAGCTGTAAACGCACTGTAATTATTGTTAAATTAGTAGGCGATCTCGTATGAACGCCGAAGTCGAAAAATGACTAAGGAAATTACGAAAGCATTAAAGTTTTTATTTGCCCTATGTTATTAAATAAAAATATAACTGCAAATATTTTTAGCGGATGATCCGTATAAGGTATGACGATTTAATTTACAGTGTAGTATATTTTGTAGCTTATTTTATGAATTATCCTTTCTCATTTATGTTTTAGTCTTTGTAATTTTCACATATGGATAATTGGACACTTATCTATAATATTTCAATTTTAAATGAGAAGTTATTGCCTTTGTTGGTGTTAAAATAATCGAGCTAAAAGTAAAAATCATTAACAGTTTACATGTATTTTTCGGTCGGACCGTTAGACTGTCTTCTTATCATTGTATCATTATGCGTTTCCGTACATTTTCGACATTTTATAACTCTTAAGGTTTTCTCTTGTTCAATATAAATCCAGTGAAAGAGGGTTGCTAGATTTTTATCTGCAATTGGATTAAAATACTAAATTAGCAATTGATTTACAATATTATTTACGGAATAACATCAAATAAATCATTGTCAAATTGTTATCATTTGTTAAACCAAATACACAATAAAGTATTTTTAAAGCATGTTGAGCCTTCGATCAATGTTCCTTTAGTTGAATGTCTAAAAATTAACAGTTATTAAGTACCTATATAAAATGTCAAAGTGAAAGCATCGAAATATTTCCTATGGCACTGAAGCCTCCAATAAAACGGTTTTCCCTTCGTTTAAAGTAAAGTAACGTCGGCTGATCGGAGTGAGTAATCCACTCAGGTCGTCAGAGTGTCGGTATGGTCGCGAGTCAGTGCACAAGGAACGCGTCAATAAAGAGCCGCCGGTCGACTCAGAGACGTCGCTCTATCTCTCTCTCTCTCTCTCTCTCTCCGCTCTTGTCCCTTAACCACCGTCCGTCGACCGAGCACGAAAAGTAAAGAATCAAGCCGTCAGACATTCGCCGTCATCGCAGCTCTTAATTAATAGCGCCGGGTACAACGATACTCTCACGCGCTTACCGCCCACGCTAATATTTTCCTGCTGCGGTGCCCCAGAGATACGGGAAAAAAGACAATGAATAGCACGCGCTTGCACGAGTGTGCGTGCCCGCTCAAGGTATTTATAGTTGATGCGCATTCTCTATCTCGCTCGCTCGCTTTTATTATCGTAATAACATTACGGCGGTCGGCTTTTGAAGCCACTCTCCGCGCTCGTCCGACCGCTCGAGTCGTCGCTCGAGGGAGGGAGACAAGTTGACGACGAGCGACTCGACGTACGGGCACTTTTTCCTTCGTACCCGAGGTCTCTCGTGTGTCTGCCAACCGCCAGTCGCACGCAGATTGAAACGATAGAGTTATCCAGCCCCTCGTTTTCCCTCGAGCACCAATTTCGCGGAATCAGTCGAGTGTTCGTTGTTTTATTACCAGGCTTAATTATTTACACTTGCTTAGATATATTAACGACTTGCATCCACCGCGCTTCCGCCGCCATCGCTTCACGATTGGCGGGATTCGCTTTATTCTTTGATGGCTAGCGCGATGATTAATTTAGATTGTGGATTTCGCCGGCACTCAGGCTTACAAAATTTTCATGATTAACGTTACATGGGAGATTCATCTTTTGCTTATTCGCTTAAGAGATTCTTGCGCATTTTTCGCCATCGTGTGGCACAGATTTATAGATGGATTGTTAGATTTATAAATTGGTAGGCTTAATAGGTGTGATGATACTGGTATGAGAAGGCAATAATGTATTCTTGAAATTATAATTTATTTTCTGTGTCGGCAAATAAATAAAATATACTCTGTGTTTAAGATGTTGGCATAATTGTTGACTGATATAATCCATTTGTGAAACCTTGTTTTAAAATCCGAATGAATCACACCTACTTTTACTACCACCATCGAATTTTGTATTCATTTTGTTGAACAGAGAAAAACATTTTTTGCAATACCATGCAAATTTGTAAATTACTAATAATTTGTAAACGACGACAATTGCCGCTTTTGTCATGTTTATTAAAATATATACTTATTAAACAAGCAACTATTATTATTAACACTTTAAAAATAAATTAAAGCTCCTATTCGTATTTGAACTACTACTAAACTGAGTCTATTCAAAAGTAGGAAAGTCAAGAATCGGCCCTTGAGTTTTTCTTTCTCAATGCTATATGCTTTCGTAATACTTCATAAAAGAATACTTCGACGTTAATTAAATAAGAAATTAATAGCCAAATGCATAATCGGATATAATACCTTGCGAGCTCCAAGCACAATGCCCTGAAATAAAGATTTTTCTAGTATCTAGTAATAGGAATAAGGACATTTGTGGCTCGTTTTAATCAGCGACACATATCTCCTCCCTCGAGACAAAACAAAAAGAAACGCTTTAAAGACAAATCTTAAGTCAAGACCGAAAGAAAATCGAATGTATATGCGCGTCTACAAATATTCATGCATTTCTCGTGATGCCCGAACGATTATTGCTTTTGTGATATGTTTTTATTTCAGTGAGCGCAAACAAGGGATGTGCGGTTGAATTAAGTAAGGATAGACCGTATCGACACTATTTTCTTCTTGATTATATGATATTATAAAGATCCGGAAGCTAATTTGTCGGTGCTAATCGTTCATTTGTCTTTTATTACTTACAATCATTTGATGCTATTTATCTAAAAATAGTGTTTTTCAAATGCGTTATTGTGAAAACTTAATCATACTGTATAGATTACGGGCTCTTGCAGCTTGCTTTTTAATTTCTAGCTTATTGTCTAATTTTTTATTGTTAATGTCGTAGTTGGTATGTTGTCTCTGATTTCGCATAATAGGCAAACAAATAATCCCTAATAAATCAATGTTAATTAAGAGCTTAAACAAAGATATCATGGATGAGTGCTCAAATTACTCTTTAGTGTTGCTTTACGCAGCGTGTAATGAAATACGCTAATGGTAGAACGTTGTGCGAGGGATTGCTTGAAATTGATGCAAGTTTAGTTCAAACTCTAGCATAATGAAAATAAATCGTCAGAGTAGAAGATAAAGTTAAAAGTTCTACAAAGTATATCCACTTTCGGACTTAAGATTTCATTCTAGGGCGAATATTCGCGATTCATTATAACACGAATGTGGATGTCTACAAGTCTATTAGGTATAAATATCAAGATTTTGAGATAAGTAAGGAAAGGCTCGGCATGACACACTGCACGTTTTCCCAACATTATTAATTGTACCAAAATTTAATTGCTAGTTCGGTGCTCTTAAAATAGCATTTCCGTGAATGAAAATGTTGGTTTGTGGAACTCGACTGAGAAATTTTCAACGTAAAGTAACATAAATATCGGTAGGAATACCGTTAATTACGTATTATACGAGAGCATGTGTGATTCAGTGACTCTTCATTTACTCGATAAATCAGTCGGCCAAATAATTCATGTAAGAACAACTGCCAAGAATCATTCTCTATTTGAGTACTATGTTTAAAAGAGCCAATAACCCCTTGGGTCGCGCTCCTTTTTTACCATTAATTCACGTTAGCTTTCCCAGATATATTTATCAGGAAAACTTTTTACGAAATACATAGGTACATGAGCGCGAGTAGGCAATATATCAATAACCATAGGGTACTTGGTAGGCAAAAGAATATTAGTAGCACAGTCATAGAATGTATGCACCCTAAATCATCGGGATGAGTGCAATATGCGGGAAAACGAAATTCTACAAAAACCAATTCCTGGGGCACCATCAACGCACCCGACGAAAGAAAGTGCGTTGTTTTCTCATAGCTGCAGACACATTACAGTACCAACGGCACTTATTTTTTAAAACCATCTATGCAAAGTTTCCGTGCTTAATGATAATTGCATGCCTCTATACTGTAATATAGGATGAGAGTTTGCTAATTTTTCGTGTAAAAGAATAGAAGAATACACGATGTAGCAAAAAGTTCCTTAATAATTAATACATTCGTTCAGAGTTGCATTGAGCGCTGACATCGAGACAGAAAGCTTATGGAAGTGCTGAAAAAATCATTACACATCAATTGATGAAAAGAACAAAAACAAAAATTCCTCATACGTATTGTAATTCTTTGTAATATCATTGAATATTCCTATAATTATAATACGAGTGGGCAATATATTGCTGATTAACCGCGCGGTTGGAAGCCTATGCGCGTCATTCGCGTCACTCCGTCGAGCATTTTGGACACCAAGGGTCAACTGACTACGCATTCATCCATTAATATCCCTCACCCTCTCGTGTCCCACTCTTTAAAGGTTATTATCCATACAAGAGTCCTTTCTTCTGCGAGTAAAGGTATCCCCTCTCGAGTCCTCATAGTGATCCGTTCGAATAAATATAAATGCGAGTTCGTCGTAAATATAAATTGTTCCGGTAGCATACTTAAGCATACGGCCCTCTTCCGTTCCTCAACGAGCTGTAAAAATGTGCCTAGCTTTCACCGGGTACGGCAAAAATTCGGTAACGCGTGACGCCTCAGTAGTAATGCACTGACGATCAAAATAACGGGCGTCGCGACACGAAGATACGCGCGGGGCTGCTAAAACAAGATCAAAGCCTGGAGGCTGAGCAAACAAGCTACTCGTCGGCTCTTTAAATGTAACGCTTGCCCCCCCCCCCAACTATAGCACACACGTACACAACCCTACGTCCAAATGGCTGGCGATCATGACTTTTTAACAGCTCTGTCATTTACTGGACAGTCCTCTGCAGCTCTCAAAACCATCGATTAATTTCCCTCTCTGCCGTGATTCTTCGTAACCTTGCCAAAGACACTTATAATGCATTGGTGACGCCGATGCGATATAATTATTGGCAAGTATGGAAGGAAAAGGAACCTCAAATCAGCTTAAGTGCAAACAGTATAGAAACTCCACGGATCGACTTAAAAATAGCAGCGCATGACCGAGTGGAATAGAGAGTGAGCGAGAGGCTGAATGGGAGTGGGAAGGTGCGTTTGCGCATCCGCGTGTGTGTGCGTCGACGAAACATCCCGAGAACCCAACGGAATTAATTGCTCGCAGGGCTCGTTAATATTTCTGAAAATAATTCAGTGTCTCGCGAACGTTCGTATCGTAAATCCATCGCGGAACGGCGGGCTTCGCTAGCGAGTTCTTTAAGAAACGAAACAATTACGAACGAATCGAAGAGGGCGGCAAAGCGAACGAGGCACTTCAATAACGCACCCAGCTCTCGTATCTCTCGTCTCGCTTATCTGGCTCTGAGCTTGCGGCCTGTCGCTTCTGTGGCGCGCTCGTCGCTTATCGCGACTGTGCGCCGTGGATGATTTACGGCCCCTGGTGCAAATGAAGCCGCCGGCGACTTTGATCGTTTATCGACGTCTGCACGATCGCGAGTCTCGTCTCGCCTCACCATGGCAATAAGCCATTTCCTCATAGGCCTGATCATCGACCTCGCGGCAAGGGAAACGCGAGATTATTTCTTCATTAATGGCTCGGATTCTCATCTCCCACCTCTTCTTCTTCCCTGCCCCTCTCGCGAGGTATTTGTGACTTTGGTAATCAAACCTGGCCTCTTGGACAATAGACATGAATCTCGGATGTTGAGGCAGCTCGCGTGTCTCATTTTTAATTCGCCTCTGAGATTTACGAGAGCGCTATGCTAGATCCTAGTTTAGAGGGACTTCTTGCGATTGATGTAATTCAACAATGAGATTGAAAAGATTGAACGACGTGTCGCCAAGTGAAGCATAATTTAGTAAGTTATAATTATTATATATTATATATAATTATTATATAAATAATTTTGTTCGTTATTGGACAGTGCCACAAACGAAAAGTTTTTTTCAAAACGTAGCTTTGAAAAAATAAAAAATAAAAAATAAAAGTAGTTCTTTATCTTTCTTCATTTAGTCGAACAACTGCTTGATTGACATAATGTCAATTTAAATCTTCTTGTTCTTCGTAAATACTTGTGAGAACTCGAATATGAATCCAAATGTCTACGCTCTGTATATGTGCGCGCGCATTTATTTAAACATGGTTTTGCTATCAAAGTACCGCTCGCATCACAAAAGCACCGATTTCCCCGACACGAGTCAAGTGGTTACGCGGTGACCAATTAATTCTTTTACGTGAACTCGTTCATAGCGCGACTACATTTATGCTTCTTCTCTTTCGACAGTAAATATTGTTAAGCTTTCATCTTTTTTTCTTCTTTATTCATAAAGCACGGGCAAGGTAATGAGGCTTGCGTGTAAAAATTGTTGCTCTGCAATCCAGCTTTTTATGTCCGCATCTACTCACGTCTGTATAATTTCGCCACACATCTCTCTTGCTCTCGCACGAGTCAATTCTGAGACTATCGACTTTCATAATCGTCGTCGAGTTAACGCTTGGGAAATGATTGGATCATTTCATCGGCCCATCGTTAACATTACATTCCCCGGGCCTGCATCCTGCGAAAACGAATGACGCGGATAACGTATGTATACTCCAATTAATAAATTTTCTTGCAGGAGTGACGCATCACTTGAAAGTGCTTGGGCCTCTGCTCCATATCATACTCGAACGCCTTATCGATAGTACAATCAATCGACAACGTCTCATACATTTTATACAGTATTTTTAAGAGCTGTGATCTTACAATACGCACGCATGTACATGCAATTCAATCATCATAATACACTGCAATCGAATAATAATTGAAATTTATCTAAAGCCCGTTATTATAACTTTGTTACATAATGCAGTACCCTTGCCTAGTCAATAATTATCGTTTGGAATTTATCGAGGTAACGACGATAAGAGAGTGCGGGCCTCCACATCTTATTTCTTAGATGGCTATAATGTCAAAGAGCCGCTGACGCACGCCGAGGCCTTTGATTCACGGTCCTGTAATTGTATTGGAAGCTTTAACCACTTCCGATCAGGGACAATCCTATTGGGAGTTCTCCATTTCAAACGTAAGTCCTTACCATCGCCATTTTCCACGAATCGCCATCGAACTAATATTGCATATTTTAAATTTTGAATCTTCGGACGTTACAATTCAATTGTGTATCTGAAACATTGAATGTATCCTATCTTTTAAAAATCGACTTTGGGTTTAAATTATCACGAACGATTATACTATTAGTCCTAAATTAAATTGTAAAAAGACCACTTTCTCGCCCACTTTATATATATACTATACTTAAACTTAATTCAAAGAGCAATAATCAATGTAAATTATAATGTTCAACATTACTCTCTATGTGTCAGGAGCTGATGAAAGACCATTTTGTTCCTGTTATGGACAAAGAAATCTTGTTAGCTATAGATTTATCCGTAACACTCGTTGATGGCTTACACGTTTCTATACGATGCATTTTGTTACATTTATGGATTTTATTATTTGCCACCTATTGGTATTTACTATTGAAAATATTGATTGTCTCATTAGAAATTTACACAAAGTCACCATACATCTAGTATTGGGATAATTATCTCTCTTAGAATAAAATAAAAATTATGGAATGTATAAATTAATGTGCTGTAAAGCGGAAATGTAATAATAAATTGATGCTGTATGATAAACATTAGCTAAAGCATAAATTATAAATAGAGTTCAAAAAAAGAAAAAAGTATGAATAAATATGTTGAAGATTCTCGTGACCAAGACACTCATAAAGCAAGCACTCCAATTATTTGCAACGCTGTGCGCGAGCCTGTCCTCCCTTTCCTCGACAATTCCGATCGTCCACGCATACATAATTAATGGTCCTCTAGGGCGTTCTCCATGAGGGCTAATTTCCACGGCACTCGGAAGCATGCTCGCGGGGCCTCGGGGTCCCATTGTTTCCTGCCGCGAGCGTCCAACGGAGCGCTCAAAAAGCCCAGCCTCGTTCTCCAATGCCTTTACGAGGCCTTCTTCTCGTCTTTCCTTTTCACCGTAAGCGAACGAGCGAACGCAAGCAGCCGCCGCCGGCATGGCCGGACATAAATCACAAATTAATATCAAAGTGCACGAGAGTGGCCCCCCGACGTTAGCTTATTATTGCTCGCGAGCACTTGTAAAATTCCGACCTCTTACACCCGCTCTCTTTCGATAAACCGAGTCCCTCTGTTTCACCCTTTCGCCTACGCTACAGCAGCCGACACTCCCTCATCATTTCTTGTTGTACTCGTCGGAACTTTCCGACAGCAACGCTGACAGAGTTTCCGTGTATCCGCCGGGAAGAATAGATTTTTCGCGAAGTTTAATCGCATTCGCGCTCTCTTGCCACTTCTCAATTTACACGTGCATTCGTTCAAAAGATTCCATCCGTTATTTACGATTTACAGGGTTTGTGCTTCAATCAGGCCCCGAGCCTTCCTTATCGGGGCCCCATGCTACATTGTACCATACTTATTGCTCTTTTATTATTCATATGTGTGCGCATACGCTCGTTGAATAAACTGACTTTCTATGTTAGTGATATTTCTTGTATATAATTCACATCAATTAGTAACTTAATGGATTATTTTTAATGCTCGTGTGTTTTCAATTCTGTTCTCTACCAATCAGTGTAGAATATGATAAATTGGTTCCGCTGACGCAGCTCTTGGAGATTCATGCGGACATGCTCTTAGTTTTGTGAAAACAGAGGTACTTGAGAAAACTCACGAGCGTTAACATATCATCTACAACATGCGTAAATGAGCGGGAACATTTGCTTGATAATTATTTTTGAATGAGCTATAAAAATATGATAAGCTGTTATGCATTGTGAGTGTATAATAGCACACAAAAGTCTTCAAGGTCTTAATTTTCATTGTCTTTTATAACTACATAATTAAATCTGTAAATGTACTTCTTTAATTTAACCAGTATGTTTTTTTATATTTTTCCGTCATTATCTGAAATCATTCCAAGCAAAGTGTATGAATTTTTTCATGAGAAATCAGATAAACTTCGATTAAAATCGATGCTTCTCGTAAACGATTGCGTGAAACGAACTTAAAATCATTTCTCTCACCGAGATGAAGTTTGACCTGTTTACAGCTGCCACAACTTCGATACATACGAATTTCATATCGACTAACGATGTAACGGAAAAAATTAACCACGAAGGATCATCCTTGCCACAACGAATCCAATGAATTCTTAGTAGCACTAACAACTGTGAAGTCAAAAAATTACGGCAGACCCAAGCCCCGATAGTTTTTCCATTAAAAATCCAAAATCTCCGGGTGGCTTATTCTTTGGCGCGCCTTTTCTTCTGCTTTCGTTTTCCTGTCCATCATCTTACGTATTTTCTCATTCCCTCTTGCAACGGCGTCGGTTTCTCGTTCTCGCACACCTCCGGGCCCATTTTAGTTTCTCCATGCGGGATATATATGGGCCGCACGAAGCCGAGCGTTAATAAACGATCCGAGATCAAAGCCCTTGCGAGACGATTCCCGCTCTCATTAGCGGCGATGAAACGAAACTCGAATCATCGAAGCGTGGAACGCGAGTGCGCCATCATCGCTAAAAAAACAAGAAAGAGAAAGAGTCGACGAATGAAGATGTGCGTGCGCGCAAGTCTCAGCCAAGTGAAATAAAAAAAATTGCAACGATCGCCAGTGTCATTATTGCACTGCGATCGCGCATACCTCATGTTCATTTGCAGTGAATTGCACAGCAATAAATAATCGCTGTGACTTGATTTTTAACTCGTAGTATTATTACCATCTGCAATATTCAATGAACTTGAACGATTTTTCAAATTCAGATAACGGTTAACATTTCGCTTGGTTCTTAATTATCCTGTAAAATTAATTTTTAACTGTAATAAAGTAAAATTTTCTGTATATTTATTAAAAGAAAAGGAGCGATATTTAGTCTTGTTGCGTCATAGATATGTACAGTTTGAAATTTCCATAGCTCCACGTGACAGACTGAACAATATGTATATACCTATGTATATACTACAATATGTATTAAAAAAACAAAATTCAAGATATATATAGTAATTATCGATATAACAATAGTACATTAATTATATGCAATAAGTTTTTATGGTAAAGTAAAAATATATAAAAATATTAGAGATGAAATTCGTACACCTCCATTCGTGTTAAACTTTACCCTCCCCCTTCTCGCTGTCATTTGCTCACTCAATAACTCACTCATCTTCCTTGATTTTGTTTATAGTACATTCCATCTCTCTTATATATACAATAGCATTTATAGAATCCATAAAAAAAAGTTCATTTAGAAATGAATTTTATCAGCTATTTTTAGATCATGCAATTTTCACTCTTCACAATTTCCTTGACATCAATCTCACTGCTATTATCTTACATTTCTTCATCTCTTCCACCTCTATTTTTCACGCATCATCCATTTCGTTCATATTTAAAGGTGACGATACACGTGCTCTCATCTGTAAGGAATTAACAATTATTCCGATAAGATGATCTTTCTTCTCTTCTTTCATACCTGCTCTTGAATTGACACTGATTTTCTAATTATCTATTTCAAGAAATCGATTAATATTCGTAATGCTAAGTATTTTCATTTATTTACACATATACAACTTATGAACATCATCCTACTAGATCACGTACATCCACTAAAGATTTAATTGCACATAAAGAAATCCTTATAGATATGTATAATTTAAAATAACAATTACGTTCAATTCAATAGATAACTGAATAAGCAAAATAGTTGCAATATAATTATATTAAACATAGATTGCACTAAAAAAACATAATTCAAATGAAAAAGTAGACCGGAAGGGAGGCTTTAAATATAATAACAAACGAACATCAAAAGGATTACTTAATCGTCTAAAGCATTGAATGTAAGGACTAAATATTCTGGCAATATCGTGCCAGAAAAGTTGTTATTGTGCACGATTGAAAGTATTTTCCGCGCTCTCTTTTGATAACCGGAAACTGATCTTGTACGTAAATTTCTAATAGTTATAAGTTCTCGATTGAAATTCTTGCATCTCTTATACGTACGAAAAATGCCAAAATAGCATAACCGATTAAAGTATTGTACACGCGCTGTTTTCATGTTCTTTTCTCTCTTTCTATCTCTCATCTTCGTTAAGTGACCCATTCTTGCTCCAGTGATGACGATCAAGATCTCAAAGACAGACCGGTCGGTGTACAAGTACGGAGAACGGAGAGTGGGAGGGAAGCGCCATGTAAAAACGATGGAAGCCGATGCATTTGCGCCGATGTGAACGCGCGAGCAAGATGTAACAGGTCGATAAGCCGAATAAAAAAGGAAACGTGCACTCTCTCGATACTAAGTTGTCATGCCACGAGTGCATCTTCCTTTCATTCTTTTCCTTTTCTTCTCATCTTCATCCTCCCTAGTCGATTCAATTTTGTTCATTGTTCGCAATCGTAGTATTATATGATCATATTTTTCAATGAAACTATTTACGTATTGGAAAATGAATTATCGGTCGTATTTATCCTTTATAACGGTCGTCAACTGCGTCATTAGTGCAACACATGATTAAAATAACTATTTTTGTACACCATTAATAACAATTATGAATTTTCGAAGCACATAATCGCTCCAAACGAATTGTCGACCCCGTTACGACCATTGTTATATAATCATGCTTAGTAAAGAACGATGTGCAAATCTTTGTCATTAATCATAACCAGTCAAACACAATGCAGAAAGCCGTAGCATAATTCACGTATTAAAAAAGCTTCTACAAAACAGCGAAGGTATGTTCTCGAATGACCGTGCATGTGTAAATTATAAAGACAGCTTCGTATCTATAAATGTAAGAAAAATTTGTCCCACTACGAATCACTCCTTCCCTCCAGCTCTTTATTTTTTTCCGTTTTATATATGAGCAATGGATGTGTTGGTAGATTGAGATTCACCTCCACTCTGCCCCGTCACCCTCGACCCAACTTACATTCCTTGAGATCGAAGCTGAGCACGCGTTCGATCGGCTTTGATTCTTGTTTCTTCGCGCCGACAAATATATATATATATATATATATATATATAGAGAGAGAGAGAGAGAGAGAGAGAGAGAGAGAGAGAGAAGGAATGTAGACATCTTCGAAAGAGGAAGGAGCAATTTTAATATATTCGTGCATTAAAATATAAAGCCGTACGTGTGTATTCTCTCATACCTTATTGCATTAGTAACTGTTCCTTCACTCCCAGTGTCTACGATCTTTTATTTCGCAAAACTGATAAGGAAAAGAAGTGATATTAATTTGCAGTACGTCGAAGACTATTAGGGCACTAGTAGTGTAATCTGATTGTATATAAGCGTATGAGCCTTTTCACATGAAACTATAATCCGATAATGGATGAAATGCAACGAGGACCAGAATCACGGCCTTGCAAGAACATTTAATTAAATTTTATTACTCCAGTAAGCCATTCACTTTTTACATAATGGCCTACAAGTGATTTTTGGTTTTATATAAGAAAACAAAAATAAATAAAAAGAGTAAACAGAGCATTACCAATTGTGCTTATCCAAGTATTACTCATGCTTCCTAATGAATTTCACAGACAGTTATTTACTATTGACCACGATAGACGAGTGTAAATATGCGAGATGCGCTTGCTCATGAATAGTCAAACGTTCGCTGGCGATTAATTTTGTTTTAAATTCAACGCCTAATCTTTCGGATATAATTATATACAAATGTTTATTAATAGACAGGGATCGAATTATTTTCTCATTAAATAGTGGCTTTCAAGATTTTCTAATCAGCATCTTAATAGTTAGCAGGAGTTACCATTCTAAAATAATTCAACAGTTATTTCAATACAAAATCTCTATGTTTACGAGCAGGCCCAGACTCGTTCTGTATTCAAATTCTTTGGTTGAATCCGAATTTTGAACTTTACTAATTTATTCAACATAAGTGCAAGAAAGACTTTCAGGTTATCTACCAACGCTCGTCATAGAGCTAAAAAAAACAGGTGAATAATGTTAATTGCCAACATTGACAAAAATATTTACTCAATACTTCTATATAAATAAACAATAACAATATTTATTTATTATACGTAATATCATACTGTTAATAAAAATTATTTTATACTAGTAGTGATAAGTAAAAGAGCGATACGTAAAATCATATTTATAGTTATTCCGATGCATTTACTTTTTCTTTTGCAAATCTTACATAATTTGGTTAATATATTTATTGTAAGATTTAAATACATATTAATATTACAAGTTAATAGATAGCAATTATGTAATTAATGAAAATATACATTTTATTTATGGACATTATAAATTTGAAGAAGTTATTAACTGTCCTTTTATAATGAACTATCGGATTTAATACCATTTCTCATTTGCTCATAATATACCACAAATACGTAAGACACTCCGTTAAAGCAAAAACAATTATAATAAAATAATTATGGCGTTATTTAATTATTTAGTTATAATAGTATTACACTAGTATTTATAATTACATGTAATAATTTCTCCCTTTGAAATAAAAATTACAAAACACTATAAAAATAAAATAGAAATGTTATTTTATTAGTGTCTAGAAGGATCACTGATAGCAACTAGCAACGCCTATTTGGATACGAATCTAAAGGCGAAAAAGTACAGTACATTTTATAAGCGAGGGTGACTTAAGATGAAGCGACGCTTCTCGGTACATTTAAAGCCAAATGTATTCACAAAAAAAATGAGATCCTTCTAGTAAGCTGAGCACGAAAGCGACAAGTCCTAATCCTGAGCTCGGTGCTCCGATTGCAAATCGATCGAACACAAGACGCAAAGCCCCTCGAAGACTAGAGCAAAATGCTATAAAAAAATCGGACTTACCCCGCGTTCAGCTTGCAGTTGATCTTCGTGGCCCATGAAGTTGGGCATGGCGGTGAGGTTATACCTGAGACCGCGGCAGAAGGACACACCGAGGCGCTCGCACTTGGCGCTGGCGCCCTGGTGGCCAACTCCCCAGGCGACCGCCACGCCGGCAAGAGCCGCTAGCGCGAGGAGCACACCCGCGTTCTTACCCGTCATCCCAAGGATGACTGATTCTCACGTATAATTAAGGAGGCTCTTGGACAACGTTCCGTATCACCGGGGTGCACTCATAAGGATACCGCGCACGAGCCGCTCGGCTCGGCACTCGGCAACTTACTGAGGTGGCGGCCCTCGAGTAGCAACGTGCGCCGTTCAAGCCGCCGACTTTGGGGTAAGGGAAGAACCGGCGCTCCGTTCGGCCGCTTCGACGATGTTGCGGACCCGAGCGGATGAAAGAGGAGGCAGAGGATTGAGAGGGGGAAGGAACGGCTAAAGATGAGGAGAAGAAGGAAGAGAAATTGGTGAGAGCGGCGGAGAAGAAGGAGGAGGAGAAGATGACTGACCGGCCGACGATGACGAGCGGGAGGTGGGAAAAACGCTTAGGATTTTTATTTCCATTTCGACTCATTATTGCGCTCTATGCGGTCCTCCATGAGCATTGGCACCGGCTCCCGGTGGCTAATCGCTGACGTCCTTACCGATACCTCGGCGAGCCCTCCGCTCCGTAAATTAACCTTACGGGTATTGGAGATAGCTTACGCTCTTCGGTGCGTCCCTCGAATACTTTTGAATTATACGAAGATCGTTCCTAAAGATTAATATAAGCTCTTTCTTTTTCAACATTCTGCGCGCTTTCATTAGCTAATGTAGCCCTAATCGTTCCTAATTTACATATGTATATCCCGATAAGCGAACTATCGGAATAGGAATCCGATGGCTTGAAAGCTTACACTCTATTTTTTAAACGTTGAAACTTCCCCTCACATCTCATCGTACATACACACACGAGTATATATAGCATTATTTTTATTAACAATAAATTTTTTTAACAATATTTTTATTAACAATAATTTTTTTTAACAATATTTTTATTAACAATAATTTTTTTTAACAATATTTTTATTAACAATAATTTTTTTATAATTATTAGCAAATCAAATAGATATATAAAGACAGGCGAATATTCATAATGCATATAACTATATTCAATATTTTTATGAATTACAGGGATTATACGATGTTGTACGATGTATTTACATAGTTGCGTAACATTTCGACTAAATTCACTTAAATATATCAGAGTGGATTTTATTCGAATCAAATCATACGATTAAAAAAAAATCAATATGAATCTTATTCCTATAAAATTTAATTCCTTAACCAAAAGATATACATGTTTCGACGATGAAAAATCAGAGCATGGGAACCTCATTCGTACATATATCAGTTAAGTTCTTAATATAAAAAAAGAAATTCAATATGAACTCAAAAAGAATCATAATCAAGCATCGATGAATATTGATTATGTGAGAATGACTGTTTATAATAAAATTGAAATAATTAAATTGAAATGTGTACAAAAAGAAGAAGAGTGAAGAAGGAAGGGAAGAAGAGAATCTAAGCGTAAGAGAAATAAGGAGCCAAAGTAAAAACCTAGATGGATAAAAAGGAGAAGAGAAAGAGAAAGAAAGAGAGAGAGAAGGAAGGATTCAGTTCGTTCGATGGAGTTTTGGTATTCTTGGACCTTTGATATACACGCATTTCGAGGCCGTTTTTTCTTTAACGTGGTCCTTTATTGGCCCCCTCTCCCTTTCGCCGTGTCCACGTTCCTCCCTTCCTTACTCCTTCATTTCTCGAGCCGCTCTCTTTTTTATATGCGCACCTTTTTTCTCTTTGGCTTTCTTTTATCCACGAAGGAGCTATTATTTTTAAAGAGTGAGAGAGATGGAATTTTGGTGCCCTCTCTCGATTTTGCTCACGGGATAATAATTAGGGGGAAACCGCAAAGCGCTTTGATGTAAATCGCAACGCGGCGTATATATCATGATTTAAAAATTACATGACCGTTGTCGATCACTTATGATTTTTAAAAGCTTAATATGCACATCGTTTCAGCTGTTCCTAGGGAATCATTGTACCATTTGTTTTTCTTCCTTCGCAAACACGTGTATGGCCATAAGCTAATCAATGATACAGAATTGTATATACAAAGTTGATCTGATATCACCAAAATTTATTCGATATGAAAGTTATACATTCGTAAGATACTGAGTGGTCACCTAATTCTTTTCGAAAATTCTCACTCGCTATACTTTTATTTATAAATCCTATCTTGTTCGTATATTCTACTCAAATATTTTATAATTGTCAAATTGTATTCTAAAATTGTTCGACATTTTGCATTGCATCTAACACACAATTGTTACGTCTATTATAAATCAAATTAATAAATTTTACATACAATTATTGACATGAATACTTAATTATTATCCAATCAAGATATAAACTCAATTTACTTATTTCTATTTATTGGTATGAGAAAATTTGATTCGCAATATTGTTATTAACTGAAATAATGAGTACTAATATAAAAGCCAATATATAATGTTTACATTTTATAAAGTAATATCAATTATATAAATGTACAGGAAAACTTCATTTAACTTTAATTAATTGATTTTCAGTTTTCGATACCTAGAAACTACCTGATAGTTATTGCGAAATTAGCTTTTGCAACATAAAAATTCTTCTAATTAAATCTAAGTTAGCTATCGCATATTAACTCTTTGAGATCACCTTATAAGTATTCAGTGCAAGAATCCAATTTTGTACTGTTGAAGTTTTTACAGGAACACACGAGCAAGTTATTCTTCCTACATGTCAACTACGAGTCATATAAGGGAGGTTGACGATTTCCCGTATCTAAAAAAAATTCTTTCTTAAATTATTAATATTACACAACTCGTTTATCCAAAGATTTATTTAAAATATCTTAATACTCGTGGGAATGGGTTACGAAAAAAAATCTCAAAAGATTAACATTCTAGTACATAGATCAATGTACATTTCAATTAGAAATACGGATTTATATTCACTTACGAAACCATTGTAATGTTTAGAAATACATTATATTTTAATAAAGTAAATATCACTAAGTGGTGATCAAATAACACTCAGTTTTTGTACCAAGAATGACTTTTAAAAATAACAAGTCCTTAAAAAATAGTAAGATAGTTGGTATAGAACGAGTTAGGTTTCAGTCTAATACGTAGCATCTTCTAATATATTTTGTCACAACAGAACAAACGAAAAAAATATTCCATGATAGACCCGATTAATTTTATTAATTTTATCCAGTGGTGATGGATGACAAGTAAACATCTATTATTGGATCATTCACATTCGCTGCATAAAGTGCTAGATCTGGCAGTAAATATAAATTTTTTTTTTTGAATTTTCATTGTTATTTATTTTGTGCACGAATTATACATTCATTAAATATAAGTTTGCATCTAGATGTTGATCTTTTCTCGTGCATCTGCAGTTTATATTTTTCTATTTTTCACCTCTATTCAGACAGCATATATCTTAATGCAGTTACTCATTAAATAAAAATAAAAAGCATTAATATAATGATTTTAAAAATCAGAAAAGTAAAAAGAGCATTATAAAATTAATTGTCCGGGGATTAAAAAGAAATCAAATGAATTAATTCAAGCATTATAATTGAATATTTTTCCGTTGCCAAAATAAAAGGTCACCTTCGCGAATTTACTTCATTCGTGTATTCGATCTCTCTGGCATCCCCGGCGATTGTGCGTATTGTTAACGAGAGTGGCACGAGATCGCATTTTATAGTACGGGCGGTCTAAAAAATTTATCTGATTACCCATCTGGTATACGTTGAGCTCGAATTGTCGGCAAGGACGTTTTGTGTGCTGAGCGTAATACACATTCCCTTTGTGCTCGCGTTTCATTTCATGAGATCACAATAGACGAGCTCAATGTGCCGATGTCCCCTTCCTTCAGACCGATGTAAGCTCTAATAAATCCTATTATTTCGTTTTGACGTAGTCTCCGGTTTGTTTCTTTAATTTTTTATTCACCCTGGAGCGCGATTGCGACGTCAACGTAAGAATAGAAGTCACGTGGATATGGATATTGGATCAAGCGGGAGGAGATTTTCACGAGAGGTTGATAATTTGCGATTTTTACTATAAATTAACATGTCCCTGCAGGTCCACTGGATGTAATTTCTTCGTTGATTGAAAGACAGGTAAGCTTAGCATTGAGTCCGATGCTCTCGGTATTATCAACTCGCTAGGGTTTTTTAGTGTTAAATTTACTCGTCTGCACAGATTTACGCTGCCCCCTTTCTTCTCTTTTTGATGCAGATTATTATGGGAGATATCTACTTTTAAATATCTATTCTATATCTGTTAATAAATCAAGGGTCTAATTAATTTAATCGATCGTAATTAGATATTTTAAACTCATACTAAAGGGTGAATTCTTATATAAAGAAGCTGTTATAATAATTGGATAAATCAAAATTGAATTTATTGACTTATTAAATCATAATTTGTCATTGTTACATAATATTTAAGGGGTATTAATATTGAGATATTATTATACATTCAATCGAAAATTGCTAATATTATATAATTATCGAGCAATAATTAGTAATTGTGCCTTTATTGAATATTAATAGTTGCGATCGATAGAAAATTTCTCTTTAAGAAAGCTGTTAAAAATTAGCATTTTCAATTATGATAAAGGCAGAAAAGTTACGAAGAGTAAAATGCATAAGATTATATGAAAATTACTTTTAAGCATAGAAGAAAATAAAAAATTAGAAGACGATAAAAAATGAGTACCTCAACATCTCATTTTTGCTGAGGAACAATGAACAAAAGAAGAAGGGGGTATAGGGAAGATGAGAAACAAAAACAACAATAAGTCTCGGAGCGAAGGAAAAAAAGAGGGAAAGGTTCTTTTCGAGGAAGGCGCATAATGGATCGCGAACGAATCTCGCGAATCTGCAACGGCGTCGATGGCGGTAGTGTCCTCGTATCGAAAAAAGCAGCACGAAATGGCAGCACTCGAACACTCGTAACGGTACAAAGCGCGTAATTAGCACTCTTACGTCCACTACCGCGGGATGAGAAGAAAAGGGAGAAGTTACGTTGGCCGGTGGGATCAAAGCACCGAAGGGAGCCTTGGCAACCTGTCACGCTAGTTTCTATCTCTCTCCTTAGTTCGCTCCTTCTTCCAATTCTTTCTCTTTTTGTACGTGCGTTCTTTCGCCGTCTCTCGGAGATGAGCAGCTTTCATTATATTTCAGTACAAAGTACAAAGTATTTTTTCTTTTCTCGTTCTTTATACTTTAGTTAACAGCATTTTAGAAAAGTAATCTGCAGTATGTCACCCGCGTTAGGCGCCGAAATGCTTCAGTTTTTGCGAACTCATATATGCACTTTTAAAATGCCCAGCAAGTTTCTGAGTACATTATACCAAGTTTATGGCAATGGCTATTTTCAGGGCTATTGTAAAAAATCATGATTTATTTTTGGATTTTCTAATAGTGTTGCCTATATATGCTGTGTTGATTTTACGTTCGATGTCGAAGTCAATCGTGCTGATACATCCTTCTATGCTTTTGGATTTTCATTGTCTGTCATTATTTATTCATAATTTTAATAAATGATGATAATATAATAATAACAAATTCTTAAAAATTAAAAATTATTTAAAAAAATTAATTAATCTTTATTAAAGTGTTTATATTTTTAAGGAAATATTATAAGTGTTATTGGCCATAGTAATTAACTAACTGTAAAAGATTTACATTGTAATTAAAATAAATAAAATAGATACGCAAATAAGCAATTACTTTTATATACAAGGTATGAGTATATTATGTTTAAAATGACGTTTATCACCACATGAAATTTTTGTAATATATTGAAATGAGACATTAAGAATAATGAATTATTAATTTGTACATCTATGTTCCAAAATATAATGGTTTTGTAGACAATTTAATAATCTTTGAATCTTCATTTAAAAATTATTATTCATCATGATAAATATGATGATAAACATTGTACTTATATAATAATAGAAACAAAAAAGAATAATTTAATTATTGTACTAATTTTTTTTCATTATGCATTGCATATTGTATATGCTTAAGTGTTTACTTCGATTTTGCATGTCAAATCATAGTTTTAAGACTAACGCATTAGATAAAAGCTAAATAAAATTTAACCACATCATTATTACAAGTAATTTTATTAAATATTAAAGTAGATTAGTGTAGATAAACTGGTTTTGATACTTTAACACAATCCTGAGAGTGGAACAGTTGATGCACTTAAGTTCCGAAGAGTTCAATTATTTACGTTTGATGCCAATTTAGACCGAAGATGATTATTATGCTCAGTCAGTATTCTTAGTCTGCAATTATTATAAAGGAAGGTTCAAAATTGGTGAGCATTCATTTTTTTCCGCTGTCAGTTTTGCGTCAAGCTCCGAATAAAAAAGACAATTAATTCCATTTTCTTTGTTTAATGGTATTCAATTTAAATTGCATGAGCCCGACCATTCATTTGGTTAGCGGATTACGTCAAAGCTGACAATGCTCGCAGTCGAATATCTCAGGCTCCGAGAAAGCTGCAGGTAGCCTCAACGCAAGAACTCGCTAAGAAAGAGTTCATACTGTGAACAAACGTCATATCTGTACAAAGAGTGCTTTATTTTTTATTTTCCTAGCTTGAAATATCGGATATTGCGATGAGTTGCAGCGCGAAGAGTGCGTGCCGTCAGTAGGGGCAGGCGGCGGAGGAGGAAGGAGGATATGTAAAATAATTAAGAAGTCCATTGGCTTAATTTCTTCAAGTGAGATATTAACTCCCATCCATGTAGCAAATACGCGTCACTTTCATAATGCGAGAGAGCAAACGCGCCACTCAGTGGCAATATTAAGCGGACTTAAAAGAGATATCAGAATTGACTCTCACTATTAGTAGTGTCCGCGTGTCCGAGACGCGCGCACAAAAGCCAATGTCTTCGCGAGCGATACGCTTCCGATTAAAGAACTCTAAAGTGAAAAATACGTCGGCCGCGTCGAAATTTGGCTCGACTCACACTGCCTCCCTTTTGTCAAGCTTTCAACGTGGCTGTCCACAGCAGTGAACCCGTAGGTGAAAAATTTGGTCCTATGGGCGTGACGGATGCATGCTGATTTGTTTTTCGGGGGTCTAGGAGAAAGAGCCGGGAAAACGTGTAGGGTTCGCGTTAGTGCTAATGGATAATGGACAAGGAACGCGACGGGGATTCTGGTCAAAAGGACTCCAGGCTTCGTTTCGGCTGACGGCGAAATGGACCTGTGGAGGGACCGATTTTCCACTATAGGTGCGAGGCGGTCAAGAGGCACAGTATCCGATCCTTTCTCTTTTCCTCTCAGTTTTCCACTTGTGCTCTTTCACCACGGAGAAATGGAGTGGCATTGTCAACGGCTGAAGGATGCTTGATTGGTTCAGACGTATTAAAAATCTTGGGATCCACAATGGGTAGTTTTTTCTAAAATCCGAGTGCCGGTCAACGTGCCGGTGTGTTTTATAGGTTGGGCGAATTTCCTGTGGCGAGCTAACGCTGATGCTCAACCCTCCTTCCTTGCCTAAGTCGTTTATTATTTACAACGCCAATGACTAATGCGGAACTTTCTTTGAGACATTCACGTTTTTTTTTCAAAACGTTATAACATGCAAATTTGTCATCGGCTTGAGATTATTACTTTAAATAATGACGATTTTCGATATACACTTCTATACACATATGCGCGTGCGAAAAATTTTTAAATTTTATTAAACTCTCCTCACCCGTCATTTGTCTTGAATCCACCCTATTCGATGTAACCTATTAATTACATTAATTACATTGCATATTATACTAAAACCTGACTTACATATATATATATATATATATATATATATATATATGTGAATAATCCTCTTATTTGAAAACTCATAGACATTTACCATCATAAATGACTATGCTATTTGAATTAATTAAGCTTACGAACAAAGCTCCTTTTTCTTATGGGGATTCGTCGACGTTTTTTCATGCGGCAATTGTTTGTTTACTTAATTCTTAAGTAAAATAAAATCGAAATCATCAGTTGCATCGATTGAATGAATGAAACAACAGCGAATAAAAAGTTCGTAAAGGCCACGTACTTGTCTTGCAAAGTAGTCCGTATAATTTTGACTTCTTTCTCAAAAGCAAGACAATGAAACGCAGTCGGCAAAGCATCGATCCGAAGCCGAGACAAAGGCCTCTCGGCCTGCAAAAAAGTCGCCCGCGGATGAGCTCAAGCGCATTGTTGGGCGCTCGACGTGCTTTACAAAAAACAGGGCGTCACCTCCCGTGTTAATACAATGAAGTCCACAAAGGGCGCGAGGGAAAGTCATCGTCGTAGGCATAGGAGTCAATTAAATTAGTTGTCGTCGATGGTTCTCGTAGAAAAGGAGGCGGAAAAAGCTGGGAGCAGCGGAGATTAATCGCCGTAGTGACTCCGGCTGTGTATCAAAAATTCGTCCTTGTTCGCGCACCGCAGATTCGAAATTCGTTGTAGCAAAGTGGAGGGGGAAGGGAGATATTCGCGGCCGCACACGCAGAAAAAGACAGACACTTTTGGACAGGGCCGAATGCCACTGAACTTGTTATCCTTTATTTTGTACTTTTTCATGAAACTGGGGCTTGTGTCTCTTTCCTTTCTCCCTGCCGCTCCCGAGGGATGCAGTTTTTCGGCCGATCGCGCAAATTCGCTGATTTATAAAGAAAGTTGAGGCCCAATTTACCTTTTTTATTGCACAACGGCAATAAAGATTACAAATAAAGATTACAAATCATCCCCAACGCTCTTTTTATCATAGTAACGTTTACGATTCCATCGGGTTTTTCCTGCTTCTACTTCTGTTGTGCTTATGATGTAGTTATTACGGTTGATTGATCAGTAGTTTCAATGACTAATAATATTTTTAAGGTGCTTTTTCGAACTAGTAATTTCTTGTAGTGGCAGATCCAATGAAAAATGTTGAAAGAAATGTCTATAAAGAACTGGTACTTTTGACACTTCTGATGAAATAAAGTATAAGGTTGTCATAAAAGGTAAAAAATTATTATTCATTAAATGTAAAGAGAAGTTTTATCCTACGCTTAATTTAAATTTATTATTTAAATTTATTTATGAAACATTATTATAATTTTATGTCATCAGAAATGCTTCTTATTGTATATATGTTTTCATTCACCATTGTGCTTTTGTTATTAGTTGTATTATCTGTTTGTTGTAATACATACTTTATTATACAATAAATTACGTGCTTCATAATATCCAAATTAAGTTTCAATATAGGCTAAACCGAATGGACAATAGGCAATTGCTTACGGGATTATCTATTTCCCATTGAATTTTATTAAATTGCGTATATTAAATATATAAAATATATTAAATTAATCAAATTCTTTTATTGTTCAAATAATTATAATAGAAGCTAACGCTTTAATTACTTACCGTTTCTACTGGATCTATAATTACTTTTACAATGTACTAAAGTTATTATTACGAAGTGATATACTAAATTTAATAATATGTTAACACATGTAAATGTAAAAGCAGTTATTTGGGTGCATATGCGCACAGAAATATTTATTAATTATACAAAATTTGTTAAGAATTTTATGTGGTTTATACTGCAAGGTAGTTGTAATTCAATTATAAACTTTTAACTTTCTATTTCTATACAACATTAATTAACATAACGTTAAAAAAAATCAAATTCTTCTAAACAAATGGAAATATATTTTAAATGCAATACAAATTTGGTCAACTATTTTTTCTACATAATTGTACCAATTGGAGTAAAATATGGATTTTCATTATTCTACATAGAATTATCTAAAGAGAATGTTAACAAAAATTAATTTCTTACAGTTAATTTTAATCTTAATGCTTTAATCCACAGTAATTAATGCCTTAAATTAATCAATGTTATTAATGCTATATATTAACAACTTGGATACTTTAAATGAATGTATATTTAATACACGTAAAATTTTATAAAACATAATAAATATTTAATACATCATCAGAACCAATTATATACTTTACTACACGTAACTTTACCAATGTAGATAAATAATCGTATGTTAAGGTGCTACAATATTATATTAAGTATATAACAATAAGTATAATTATGGTTAAGGCAATAATAATAATATTAATGTTGAATTATTGCAATTTAAGTACTTTAAGTTCGCTTTCCATGCTTGTAATAAACGGAAATAATTATCATTATCAAAGCCGCCCACAAGCATCAGGAAGTTCCGGGTCGGTAGCCATTGGAATTTCTTTTGATAAGTAGCTGCCGAGAAAAGCAGAAAAAATAGCTACGGTCTAAAGGTATATTTAAAAGTATTTGAGCTTCTTCCTTTTCTAGGTACTATTCTCAAGTATACCTGACCCCGTGCATCAAGAAGTGGACAATTTAGTCCAGGACCACCCTCCTGCGGATTCCACGGATTAGCAGCACACCTCACTTTCTTTGACAACCTTCTCGCGGCCTTGCGTCACGCATTCAGGAGTAAGAGCTTACAACGCTAATTTGAAAACTCGTTCGGATCATCTTGTAATGAAAAGAACACTAGGGATTTTCAAGCCAAGGTGCGTTGTACCGAGAGCTATTCAACAGCCCGAAAAATCCTCGATTTCATGCGAGTTTCCTGCTTATTCAAAGATCCTTGGAATTGAGAGTGTTTAATGTTGCCGATTTCGTTCGAACATAACTAAACGAATTGTCTGTGTATCTGCCGTTCATAAATGTTAGAGAACCATTACTTTCTTTCAAACACATTTCTGTAATGTACATTTTTTATCATTCAATAACATGTGCGTACAGGCATTGAATTTTGTTTATGTGTATTTTTTATTTTTTTTTTTTTTGTCAGGATGCCCTTTCTTATTTTTCAAAAATACGAATTAGCATTTAGCATGCTTATAATCTTAATGAAATTACATATTTTTTAAAGTTTAGTGGTCAATGTTATTATTACTCATAAGCACATTTATTTAAAATCTCCATGTTTAAATACCTATGTTTATATATTTGAGATACGTTTGTTTCATTTTCAAAGCGCTCGAACGAAAGATGAAACATGAGAATAATACGTCGGTTTGAAAACTTTGTATCAGCAATATTGGTTTAAGTACCACCTTACTTTTGTTCAAGGTACTTTGAAGCTCTATGGAAATTGAAACATATTTGCAATCATTATAAAAAGATGTTTAATTTAAAAAATAAATTACTCATGAATATATTAGAGCTTTTACAATACTATTTAATAAAAATAATAAAAAGAAAATTATCATTTAATTGAAAGTTTATTTTTAAATTATCAAACAAATATTCATTATCCATACGCTAGTGAGGCAAAGAAAAGAAAAAGAAAATTATGGTCCTAATGTAAGTAAAAGTTGTATCTAACCTCCAGTGAGCGTCTTGGAAATATTGCAAAAACAATAAATCTCATAGCTCACGCAAAAAGTCATTAAAACATCGAAAACAATATCCATAAGGATTTTATGCTCATTTTGCACCATAGACCATTCACATGCCTAATAATCGTGAAAGGCCGTAACTGAGCACTCGCTCACAAAGTTAAAGCCGCTCCTCGGCAAAAGAAAGCAAAAACGGGAATAAGGTGGAACGGGCGGGATAACGCTGGATGTGCAGAGAGGGGGAAAGAAGAGAGAAACAAGTGAACTTCACATCACGCTAAATAATTTCCTCCAATAACAAAAAGGACATCATCATCAAGGGACTGCATGAGCGCCCCGAGGATAATTCGGAATAAAAACCTAAGATTAAAGTTTCACCGTTCGTTTTTGCGCCTCGTCTGGGAGAAAAGAATGAAGCTAAACGTCGCCTCGAACACTTCAACTGTGCGCAAAACCTGAAGAGTCAGCATCAAAGCGAAATAAAGGGTAGGAGAAAGAGAAGTTGGAGGTAGGAAGAGAAAGACAGAGAGAGAGAGAAAAAGAGAGAGAGAGAGAGAGAGAGACAGATACGAGGAAGATCACAGACACAGCTGTGCGAAGATGATCGAGCGCAATTGCAGAGACAGTGCGTGGTTAAATTCATGGGCGTATGAATAAAGACAGTAAGATCATTTCTTTCTCCTTTTTGCTATTGTCACGTAGATATGTTGTAATGCTTGTGCACTGGGAACATTTTTCATTGTGATTATGTTTCAGCAGTATAACTTCATAAATTTACTTATCTGTGATATTTCCTTACTATTTTTTACTTATGAATTAAAGTTATTTAAATTTACAATTTAAAAGCATATCAATTATATCTACATTATTTTTGAAAATTATTTTACTTTCGCAATAAATTATTTGTACAATCAAAATATAGAGAAGTATTTCAGTATCGTATTCTTCATCTCTGTAATGGAAATGTACGTAAGTAACATATGATAGATGTAATTGATTTTAGTATGCTTTTACATTTATACATACGTTATGACATTGAAAAAAACCAGTAGAAGAAATTTAATAGTACGTAAATGTACGTGTGTGCGTTAGTATATAAAAGTTGTTTATATTCGCCAAAATTGATTATTTAAGACCTTCTTATGTATATATTTGTGTACGACTCCATGGGTCAAATCAAATTAGCGCACAATAATCATGTGTGTCAATCAATAATGCACAATAATAATCAGAATAAGGATAAACCTAAATTTTTATTATAACTCAGGTAGGTGTTTTTACAATGTATATTGTATAAAAGTATATGTATATTTAGAAAAATAAATAATTGTTAAAATAATTAATGAGTATCTGTTACTCCTTATTGTCCGTTAAAATGTTTGGCTCGACAGTGAACTGTTGGTTATTTTGATTATATACGTATAACTATTATTATTGGTTTAAATTTTTTCGTCGTAGATACGTGGTCAACGTAATATTTTTTCGCTTAATTCTTTTCATGAATTGTATAACATTAAGCAGGGTACAATTTTAACAAAATTATTTTGCACAAATTTAATGAAAAAGTAATTACTTCTCTTAAAACTTCATGATGAAATACTCAACAAAATGTAAAATTATGCAAAATATATGTATTATATTATGTAAGAAATCTTAATAATAAGGATCAATTTTAATTTTACAAATCAGTGATTTTTATGAACTGCTATTTTATAGAAAGTTTTGAGACTAATTTATTTAATATTATTGAATTCCTTCTCGTTATTACTGTAAAAGCATTTATGAATCACGTATGAATACATATGATAAGAGCAGGAAGAATTGAGAACGAAAATACAAAATTTCTAAAAAAAATTAACGACTATTTAACAAATAGTGAAATATAATATCTTTGAAACAATCATTTGAAGCAAATGCTTCTTTATATTTTTCTTTACATAATACCGTCGGTTGGTTAAAATGTAAAAAATAAATTCAATTTAACATTACAAAGTATAAAAGAAAATCACAGATAATTTTATTTATATTATTAATGAGTTTGTGATATACGATAGAGATTGGTTAGTGAAATAAAATATAATAATAAAAATAATAAAATATATAATAATAACAATAATAATAATAAAAATAAAATTACAATAGAGATGCACTATTTTCGTATGTTATACCTACGGGCATAAATTTCTTCATCTTACAATACAATTACCAAATTTGTATACATAAAACTTTTTTGTTTTACAAATTATTAAATATATATTTTAAATTGTATATTTTTTTATCATTTGTATAAATGTATATGTATATAAGTATCTACATTTAATGCAAGTTAAATAATTTAATTGAAAATATACAATACATTTCACTACTATTATATTATATATTCTATATTCTGTATTATTACGTACAATAATACAATACAATATTATGTACAATATATTATAAATTCAATACTATATACAAGGAAAATTACACTATGACTCACATATTTAATTTTAATAAGAAGCTTAAAAAATACTTTATATTTAGAATATCGCCACCTGCATTGGTGATGGTACTGCTTACACGACGTTAAGATTCTGAAAGAATAAGTTTACGATTAATAGGAAAGAAAGTCACTTTTGAATAAAAAAATTACGTGTCAAAGAATTTTAATTGATCATCGTTCGCTGTACAAAAATAAGTATTTTCTCAATTAAAATTCTAAACAAGGTATCGTATGGTGATAAGGATGAAGCCACTTGATTGCATTAAAAACTTTTTTTTGTAGACATTGCGTATGAGTGCTCATCACGTATATAAAAACGTAAGAAATTCATATAATTAACACTTCGTGTAATACAAGTTGCAATGTATTTTTAACTGCTATCCAGTAGCGCAGGTGTTTCTGTACAGTCGGTGAAGTATTTCTTATTTCCGTATCGCAAATTTTATGATTCCAGTTGGTAGCATTAACTAGTGCACATGCGAAAACACACGATGACCAATAGTTTTACACCGTTTCATTATTCGTTCCGCTGCTCGTAATACTCTTGCTCATGAGCAAATCCCACCTGGCCTACCTTCCGAGTACACAACAATTAGATATCAAACGACTTTCCATCCACTATGAAAAGTAGTTGTGTAAACTATTAACAACAATAATGTACCTTAGTGCCGTTTATTACGCGGGATCGCAAATAATTGTCGACGAGTGGAACCTCGCCTAGGCTCGTCCTACCAAAATTCTGTCTCAAAAAAGAGCGACTAGGTACAAGAGGAGCGCGGTTTGATCCAAAAGCGGCATGGCTCCTCAAAGGGGATTGTAATTAGCCGCGCATGTGCCGCGCTGATGTTCACCGCTGCTCCCCGACCCTCGTGTAAGGGACGAGGGCTCCGCGCATGTATATATGCATGCGGCGCTTTTTGCTCGCGGATTGCGCCACGCGCTTTTTCTGCCGAGGCGACGTTCAGATGCGAGCGGGCCAATGGTTCCCGTCCTAGCATTTACGAGCGTAGGGCAAAAACGAACCAAGGAATTTCGCGAACAGAGGACTACGGCGAAAAGCCCGCGGACGGAAATGGCCGCGACGTTTGTCGCGCGAGCCGACCTTTTTTCTTTATCTTCGTCATCCCGTAATGGACATTATTTTTCGTGCTCTTTCGAGCCGACAAAACGAGTCTGCGGGCTTACGCGTTCCCACACTCGCCCGATCTTTTTTTACGTTATCAGCGATATTATCGTGAGGGTACTTTTGTCATTGAAGAAACTCTGCCATTCCTGCCTAATTGCTTAATTGCTCATGCAAGGTGAATATAAAGATTGCTATCAGTGCTGTACCCTTCAAACTATATGACGAATGTATTTATCCGGCTATTTCAATTACATGCTTATGACGAGTATTAATAATATAAATTGTTTATTTAATTATTTGATAATACGATGCTATTTTTGACCGATGCGTTTTTAATTATTAATGGCAGATATTTTAAATGCATTACTTAGAAGATGTTTTACCGTTGTTTCTTAATGTGATCTAAATCTTCTGGCATTATGAGTACACGCGAAGCATTTCTCGTAATTACAGTTTCGATTGTAGGAAGTCGTTGTTAATTACTTTAACGGTATTATACCTAAAACAACTACGACTTTAATAACAATTAGTTTGCGAAAGCACAAACAAAGTATGTAAAGAATTGCGTCCTGAAATATATTACGATCGAGTAACATACGTGCCTAATATCAATTTTAAATTTTATCTATTTAAATTTCGATCTATTTAAATTGTTCAAATCAAAAGCGTCGTTAATTTGATAATATTTTTGAAAAATTGTTCCACAGTTAAATACGCGTTATTCCTCATTTTTTCATTATTACATTAATATCATACTATATTTATTTTTTATATGATTATTGATATTTCTAATTATTAAATTAATACATCTAGTGTAATTTCCGTATTAATTTGGATAATATTTAGCAATTAAACTTCATGGAATAGCTCTTTCAGATATTAAACATGTTTTGTACGAAGCATTGAAAATTTCGAGCTACCAACATAAAGTCGTCAGTAAATTACCAGCTGCATGATTTTTATTTCGAAACAATTATAGAAGATAATAATCGGGATCTTAACAATAATTAAACATATTTTCGGTGTCGTTATATTATTCGTCGCGCTGTGCTTCGCACCTGTTGATAAATTGCCAATTCTACTGTATAATTAAACATTAAAAGGGAAAAAGGGTCGATGGAAGTATATATTTACCACCAATCGCTTTAATGATTTTATTATTACTCGTGGCCTTAAGGCACTTGCTAGAATACGCACTTCTCCTCTCTAGAATTTAGAATTATAATTTCATACGAGTTACCTCCTCCCCTTCGAACCACTGGTAAATTATCATTTTTTATCGCGTTCGCGCAATTGTACGATAAATTTGGGACGGTGCCAATGCTACTCTTTGCACAAGCTATTCCCGAAAAATCAATTAGCAAAGGATAATAAAGAATATTACGTGAACAGGAGTCGCAAAATTGAACGGTGCGCGGCCCATGAAGTAACCATTAAGTTTCATAAATTAATCGCGGACCCTGAAAAGCACTCAAGGGCAGGTGGACGCGCGCCCGCACATATGGCCTCTCCTTCATCTCCTCTATTAAATTTGAATATTCGACACGCGGGATAAAAAAAACGCTTCCAATGACTGTGGAGCGGTTGAGGCAAAGCGAAAGGAGTTGTGCGCTCGCGCAGTTCATTAAAAACACCGCGAGCGTACGTGTATTCTTCCATGACAAACCCGTCCACTTTCCTTCGACCCTCTCGACCGCCACCACTGCCAATCCACTCCATGGTATTTTAAGACGCGTATTAAATCCACATTATTGTGGGTTATTACCAAGTAATGAGAGAGACACCCTCCCGCACTGTCTATACACTCCATTTTCGCTGCTGCTGAGCTCGGCCATCTTATTTCCCTTTTGCCTGCTTCATATTGCCGCTCTCGTCTTCGAGCGCATGTCTTCCCATCATTTTTATTTGTGTTCTCAATTTTCACGAGGGTGTATGAAGGTTCATGTGCCCCTATCAGCCATATATAGTACACTGCACTACTTTGTTCTCTTAGTGATGCCGTGGACCACCGAGTAATAGCCTTTGTTGTGTAATAAATATAGGTTTAAAATATGTAACGGAACTGAAGTAAAGGTCAAATTGTAAGAACGAACTAAAGAGGATTGTAATTGGAACAATTTGTTAGTGTGACAGGGCCTTATATTAATAATTGTACATAGTAATAATAATTACAGCAAGTCTGAATATTGTGATGTGTAAATAAAAGTAGTGTCATCATTTATGAAAATCTATATTTGTCTTTAGCTGCAAAGTGTATAATATGCTGATATTTCAGGCCATTAAATTTTTCCGTTTCTCCAATATATTTTTTTTTATTTTTGCATTTAGAATTGGACACAAAATGAGATTTTATTATATAAATTATAAAAAAATATTGCCAACTCAATAAGACAATTATTTTTATATAAAAGAAAGCTATAATCTTGACGAATTTGTCAAAGTATGTTTAAATTGGAAATATTTAGCCAAAGTTTCTACAGTATACATGCTAGTTTTTAGATTATATTGAAATAATTTTTTTTTCAATATGCAATACATACTCAAACAAATAAGTTATTTGTTATTATGTTATTGTGTTTTTATTATTTAGGCAAATATATAATTTTATTGATTAAATTAAAAATGTTAATTACCCTGTTATAGTTACCCAGCACTATATCATTATTAAATGTTGTAGGATTATTTATACATAAACACGTACTCATTTGACCATAAATTTTGTAGACTAACTTTTATCTAATTAGCCTTAAAATAGTGAAATATTTGAAGTATTGGTAAAATTCAATTTATTTGATATGCAACTTTACATTTCATGGAAGCAACGTAAAAAATCATTCAACGTCGATTTTTATTCGAATTAGCACTGCAATATCGTTTTTACAAAATTACAAGTCAGATAAGAAAGACTGTATTTTTATTTAGAATATCTATAATATAATATTAGGTAATGTTATGTTACAGAAGGTAATATCGGAGAATAATAGAATAAAATTGGATAGATCAACATCGTAAAGGCTTATGATCTTTCATTCGCCGTTTAGTTACAGTATAGCTCCAATTTTCTGCAATGCATGCAAACACGAATTACGTAGATTGAAACCGAATATCATATATCGTAAATGTTCTTAGCCAAAAAAAAAAGAAATACATACAATTATAAACATATACGTGCAATGGTCAACATAGACTATTAATACTGTACAGTACTCAAGTCTCACTACTCAACGGTTCTATAGTCATTTAATAATACGTCAGTCATACCCGACATTAAATTTTGTACCACGTGCACCGTAAAATTTCATTCTGTATACTTTACGAGCGTCATCTTAAAAACAATTAAAGATATACCAGAAAAATTAATACCGAGTATCGTTGTATTATACGAAAAGAAATTACTCCAAATGATTGTTAAAAAATATAATTAATTTTTATATGAAATATTCTAGTCGTAAAATATAATTAAATTTTATAAGCAATTAAAAATAATATTTCATATACACAGTATATTCTATTGCATGCATATAAATTCTATTAGACACTAAATTTTATATATTTTATATGAACGAATAAGTTCTTAAAGATTTGTTATTTTAATTTTTATCTCGTATATCTAGATAATGTTATTGTGAGTTTGAACGAAAATATAATATTATATTGTTTTATTATCCTTCTTTTCATATAATTCTTTGAATTTTATTAAAATCTCTTTTTTTTTGTTAAAATAATTTAATAATGAATGACATGTAATTTTTAAAGATACACGTAAAAGCAAAAATCCAGTTTAAAAGCAATTTAAGAAAACTAAAGTTCATAATTTGGAGCAAACATGTTTACAATTATTGTTTTATATTTTTCATACATTATGAAAACTTTTTCCTAATAATTTCAATAGAATGATCGAAAAATTTTTAGTAAATTTTTTTACGCACTTATAAAATATTAATCATGCAATAAAATATTTTATCATTATTTACAATTAAATATTTGAACATACATCAATAAATGTTAAACTTTATATTTATTTAACAATGTCCATTAACGTTTGTCTATTTTTCTAACTTTTCAGCTATACTTTTGGCTTACGTAAAATATCTTTACGACACTAATAAATAAAATTTATTTTGTAAATAGATAATAAATAATAAGGATAATAAATTAGTAAAATAAAGATCCAAAAAATGTAAATAAATAGAATATTACTCAATTACAGCTTACTGTATTTTTTTTTTTATTACTGTAATACTACTGTACTGTATCTAATTACTGTAATAATATTTCCTTATTTGATTTAGTTATATAATTATAATTAAAGATAAAATTTGACTTGAAATGTTTTATTTTTAAAATAATAAGTTAAGTATATTTTATAGACATTTTTAATAGACATGCAAATTAAAATTTAAGCTCATTTAGTATATATAAAGATAAATAAAAATATCGTATATAAAAATAAGTACTAATATATTTGAAAATGAATATATAATATGCATTCAACCTCTCTTTAACATATACAAACACTATAAACAAAAGCACGCACGCACACACATATGTTTATAAATTTAGAGTAAATATTTGAACGATGCATTTATTAATTATAATAAATACTAATATTTGAATAATATATTTTTTTAATTCATAGATGAAAATGAACCACCGTATTGAAATATTGTTAAGAAATACCAATTACCGAATTAGTAATTATTTAATAATCGAGTAATTTATTCTTGTTCTATTATACTTTACGTAATACTGAAATTCGAAGTGTATTCCTAAATTATACATTGTCGCCTTCAACTTGGCGATATAGTATAGTTTAAAGATAATTATGGACGTTAATCATTAAATGATCTTCTACTAAAAGCGCTAATCAATGAAATTATATGCAAAAAACGTAATAGACGGCCTGATTATTGCAATTTGTTATTGTTATATATAATTATTAAAATTTATTGTCATTTTACTATTATACGTTGAATATTAACAATTTCTCAGGTTAGTTTTTATAATTTATGTACAACGCTTACCAATTCTATTATAAGTAATAATAAATAATAATAATTAAAATTATAAAATAATTGTTTAATATGGTTATTTGTTTAGATGCTTCAATTCAATAATTTTAAATTACCTTTCTATCGATTCTAGCCTTTTCCAGGTAACAATCGATTATTTTTCAACATCTATTTCATATTTTAAAACTACTTTATCAATTTTTGCCTTAAAGCAGTTATTAATATTACAAAATATAAAAATTTTAAGATTTCGGTCTTTTGATATGTTTAGTCTATTATAAAAGACTACAGTTTTCACTAGCTTATAAATTATTTCAATCAAATGGAAATATATTTTTTCCTTTTATGTCGTTTATAAAATAGTTTTCTATTAATATGTAAAATTACTTTTTCCAATTTTTTTTTTTATAAACAAATTTGATCCAATAAAACAGTTGTTAATTAAAGGGAACTACCGCGTGACTGACAGAAACGATTTCTTTAATATTTATAGTAGAGTTAAACGTCATAAACACGCTTCCGCTTATGGCTCAGATAAGTGGTATATTGACCTAATTATGCGTTAAATTTAATTCGTTTATATATGTTTTTAACAATATTTATAAATTTTACGTTATTAATTATATTTTTTATGTATATTAAATTTTTTATTACTTTTAGTGGATAATTGCATCTTTTATGGTTGTATTCTAATTATGGCCTCAATCGATGATCAAAACTTATTTTAGTATTATATTTATTTTTAAATATAAAAACTGATCTTTTATTGATTTTATTGATTTTATTAATATCAAATTTCTATTTGATAGAAATGAATTTGTTCGGGTTTTTACCCGCGTTAAATTCTGTCTCCGATGTGTGGATGAAGAGAGACGGATAGTGGAAAGAGGATGATAGAAATGAGATTCAAATATACAAGTCGAGGGAGTAATGTGCATGAAACGTAGTTTATTGAATAAGCATAAGCAATATATTTAAGTGTATACAA
>JAPYYT010000855.1:0-39293 GCA_030522565.1 Ceratosolen corneri
TTAATAAGAGTAAAGAACAAGACAGTGTAATTTCATATGTAAAACCAAAATTGTGTAAAGAAAGTTTCTATTTGATTTTCAATAAATATCAATTCACAGTATTACATTCGACCCCCCGTGTCTTCGTTTCTTTCTACCCTGCCATCTCTTCTCTACTACTAACGGCCTCTCCCCCCTCCATCTTGGGGAGAGCTCAGCATCGGGAAAGTTGCCCGAACAAACAGTAATTTTATTATGTTCAAATTTGGTACAAAATTTACCCTACGTTAAAAATTCCCTGAATTCCAAATAAGACTTCAAAATGAAAATTTTGATCCCCCGAGTTTACGTTTCTCTTCCTTCAAGCCCCCGTCTAACCCAGATCATAATGCTGGGTAATACAGCGATTTTAGATTTCGGTGCACAACAAGCAGTTGATAAGTACAGTATCGCTCTTAAATTCTCATGATGAAATTTTCCAAAACATATAAATGTACCCATAGAAGCGGCATCTGCAGTATTCTCATTTGATAACTAGAAGTTAAAAGACACCACATTGGAGTAAAGATAAAACATCTATAAACTATAATTGTTAGTTTAATAAAGAGGTGATTTATCATTGTTCGGGCGCGAACCCGAGTGTGAATTCTCCCCAGTGGTGGTGTGAGGGAGAAGCAGATAGTGGAAGGGTTGAGATAGCAGGATTAAAAAATCGCAGGTTAAATAGGCATGTGTAATGCCAATCAAAAGATGTACTTATTGAACTAATAATAATAATAGTAAACAAGTACTGAAAGGTATTTCACCTGCGTAACTGTATGCACTCCCTGATCTTAAAAAGTGGGGATATAATAGGACTAACGCAGGTGGTATGATAGATTAAATCGTTAAGCATGTGTGTGTGCAGGTTACTATTATTTAATGACTAATTCTCTATAGTTGTATATATCAGTTGATGTACATATTTGTGCTTCGTAGTTGTGCTTGCATTGGTTTTGTGTGTGTGTGTCATAGTTAATAGGCGCGGTTGATTCGCGAATGATAAGCGAAAACGGTTTCGACGAGTTAACGGAGAATCAATGGTATTTGAGAATCCGCCGTGCGGCAAGCCTCTTTTAATGTGAGATGGATTTAACAAACCTCTATTACGATGCAAGGTTCAATTGCAATTTGACCCTGCATTCTTTTCCTCTTTTAAGTACAACGCGAGTAGTCCCAAGTAGGTCCCTGATATTGCCCAATGCGATGGATTACCACAGTTTGCTGTCTCAGCGAGGATGCGCGGAAGAGGATAGCTTCCCTCTTTGAATCTTGCTGATAAAGTCTCAGCGTACCAATTACGTACATTGTTGCTGGATGACTGGTATTATCAACCCATGTGTTGATAAACTCGCCTTACTTCAGCCGTATGGAGTGCGTCTACTTCAAAACCATTCACGGTGACGTTTACCAATTTTCTTGCCTTGCGGCTACTACTCGAATTATCACTTTGAAAATAAATTAAAGATTGTGCGTTAATCGAAGGCAATAAAATTTGCACTGATTCGACTGTGCAGCTCACTTTGCACTAATAGTTCTCATCGCGACTTTTCGCCGCTCCGTCGAAAGGACTTTTTCTCATTGTCCCGCGATCGGCAATTTAAACTATTTTATGTTACACTACTTACCATTGGCACACTGAGTTTTCATTTGCAAAAAGAACACCGACGCCACTTAGAGCATAACCCTGCACTCACAGTTCTCATTACGACTTTTCGCCGCCCTGCGGGAACTAATTCACCCGATTTTTCCTATTGGTTCCGTGATCGGCAATTTGTTAGACTAATAGTCATTGGTGCACTAATTTTTCTGTCCTTATCGTTTTTGACCGTTATGCGGGCCTTTTGTCACCCACGGTCATTCTACGGCAGAGCCCGTCGGCCGAAGTGAGTGGCGAAACCGAGAAGTCGTCGTTCTTGCCTTGTCTTATCCAGGCCCTAAGGAAGCAAGTGTAATTACCCATACATCTTGCTTCCATCCTTTTCTTTCAAGTTCAATCACGTTTGGTTTTAATCACCTCGTGTTAATGTCTTTTAGCCACAACCGCGTGCAATTATAACACTTCACTTGAGTATTGTTCTCGTTCTTTCTAGCAGTGAACGTCTCGTCTCCAGTCAATAGCACTCTTTTATTCTCTTCATTTGTACCGCACTTTTATATTCGTAAACACCGATGGTCAAATTACACGGTGACGGCGCGACGGTTGATTTATTATACAGATTTCCGAACAATAAGAGATGCAAGATCAAGACTTACCACGTTAACAGCTACACACACGTTATCAGACATGTACATAGTTTATCAAACCATTCAACACCTCGACGATCAAACAAAATCACGATGGGAAATGGTAATTATTAACGATAGCATATATCTCTCATATAATCAATTAGAAAATTTTGGGAACTAACAAACTAGAATAAAAACAGAATGTGAATAACTCAAAATAGGAAATAAATAATAAAAGGGACAATCCCCGCATTAATACAAAAGTAGTCCAAAGTATAATAACATCCTTTAATCAAGTATCTTCTGTAAACCCAACGAATTCCTACAAGTTATTAAATTGCAGTTACAGGAATGGAACAGACTTCATCGAAGAGTGTTCAAAGTTTAAAAAATTAACTGTCGAGGATCGAATTAAAGCAATAAGGGAAAGAAAATTATGCTTAAAATGTTTCAGCACGAAAGCTTTAATCCTCCTAGTCACGTTTCACTCCCCCCCCCCCATCAGAAAACCACTGTCAACTCAAAAATATATACATGAAATATTATTTCAAAATTCGTTGCTCTTTGGGGACATCTGGCAATCATAAATATAAAAAACATTCAAAGCAATTGAATGGTTTATATATTTGTGATTGCCAGATGTTCCCGAAGAGCCAACGAATTCTGCGATAATATTTTATATATATTTTCGCGTTGACAGTGATTTAAAACAGTCGAGTTATCCGAGCATTGTACTCGAAAGGTTTTCGATGGTCGGTATAACCATCATGTGCACTGCAAGGCGTGTGTCATAAAAGTAACGGACAAAACCTTCCAGGAATTAACGCGCAGTTGCCAAATATTGTACGAGTTGTTTATCACAACATAGATGCATATTTTGAATTGTGTAAACATCGAGCCACGTCACAGGTCGAAACGTCGGTACAAAGTTTTACGGGCCGAACTGCGACCGACCGCCGCTTCGATGTCTCCACTACCTAAAAGGGCGTCGACACTACCGGTCAAAGAGCACCAATGATAACTGAATAATTAGCTCTTAACCAATCACCGAAATTTCCCACTCTCATAGATGTGCGAGAAAAGTCCTTCCCCGCAAAGAGCGAGGTGAAGACTTTAAATACAGCGACTTCGGCTCGCTGCATCAGATTTGCTTTGGTCTTTAGAATCATAGTAACGATTCATTGACCTATAGTCTCTCAATACAAGGTTATAGCGAATGGCTTCTTCGCGACCAGTGTGGGCAAGTAAAGTATCAAAGTTCAAGGAACGCACTGAGAGGGAAGCAAAGAGCTCTGGACTGTGCTACATACTCTACGCGGTTGAACAAAAAAAGGCAGCCGCCAATATTCAATCGTCCGGCGCGCAAGGAAAACAAGTCTATGCTTGATGAGATTCAATTTACGCCTGAATTACAAAAACATACAATTCATAAAATATACCAGTCCAAGCGTCGTAAGATTCAATTTACACCTGAATATTGCCGCCGCACGGAAATAAGCAACCTTTAATTAAACTCAACATATTTATAAATTCACTTAAAGCTATCGCGGTAGTTAATTCATGTCTGAATGTTAAGATAGTTCAAGATTTGTAATTCGAAATTAAAACAGTGTTTTATTTCAATACGTTAAAATGAACACCATTTTACAGGATTACCTACGCTACCTTCACCTCTGTTTTATTCTACCCTGCTATCTCTCTACCTCCACTATTCACTTCTCCCTCCCTCCACCTGGGAGAGTGCTTTCTCGGGCTTAATTCCCGAACAATAATATAATATCGTCAAATAATAGTAAGACTCTATAACTTTATCCACCTCAATCAATCACAGTTATATGTATAAGAATTATTTCATAGAATACAATTATTAGATATACATTAATATTGGTTACACTATTATAATGTTAAGAATAATGCTACTAACCAAACTAAAGAAGAATTAATAATTTGTTAAATTATTAAAACAAAGAATCTGCCTTACCTTAACGCTACCTAACGACTTACAGTTAGTAGTGTTGAAGGTTGATCTGGCCATAAAATCATGGCGTTCAACTTACAATTGACCGTCGCAACAACTATCAATCATCAAGACAAGATTTTTTTTTCATATATTTCAATATTTAATTTACAACTTACTATCAAGATAACATAATAAACTTTCTAATTAACATAAATTCAACTATATTTCTATATTAAATACTCCATATTAATTTCAATAAACTCTTTTACAGTTACATACAAAAATCAAAGCTTTCTTTCTAAACCTGCCGCTATCTCTCACCTTCCACTATCTGCCTCTCCCTTTTACCATCTTGGGAGATTTTTTACATCGAGATAAATCCCAAACAATACCCATCATTCAATTTATTATACTAAGAGAGACGTGTAACATATGTCAGAAAAATCACCATACAATATTATAATCGATCTGTTCGGGATTCATCTCCCAGATGTAATCAGGAGATACAGATAGTGAAAGGAGAGATGATAGAAATGGGTGTTATAAACTGAGCAGATCTTGTTGTTGGAAACTAAAGTAGGTTTATTAAATAATAAATATATAAACAGTTGATGAATATTTACAGAATATCGCCGAATGGTAGGTGTATTTGGTTGTATTGATATGACAGCTGTGTTACGGTAGTGATGTATGATAGTAGAAAATCTGAATGTGACTTTAGTTTTCCCGCTACTTGGTTGTGAGCTGAGTAAGATGTTGGTTGAGACGTATAGTAGTAATGGCGTAATTCTATATTAGGTCCTTTTAGTTTTAATGTCCGCTTATTGCTGTGTTGGATGTCAATTTATACGAATTGTTTAGAAAAAACGTGGATTCGCAGGTTAGTAATCCTAGTATTTAATTTGAATCGTGTCTCCAATTCAAGTTGATTGAACCGAATAATCACAAACTTTTACACTATCACAAGTCTCAAGAGAACACAGATTTTAATATGACTGCTGATTTGAAAATAACTCATGTTAATAACAGGGAACAATAACTAAGTATTATCGGTCTGATTTCCATATTCGAATTGAATATCCGATGCATTTTTTCGGCCTGTTGTATTTAATTTTCCACTCGAGTCGCTTGAGCATTCTAAAAAGGAGGTCGTGATTCGAAACACACTCACAAGAGATTTGTTGACAGAATCTCGAATCACATGAACCTTACACTGTAAAAGAGGTTTGCCACATCCAACTCAGTGTAAGCGGGGCTAGGCGGCGCGGCCGATTTTCGAATACCATTGAATCTCCGTTCAAGCGTTACGGCCATTCTTCATTAACACACAATCACGCACACACATACATACATCACAACTATAGAATGTTTATTATTAAATAAATAGAAAGAGAACATACACGTGTTTAACGATTCCATTAACCATACCGTCACATCTATCGTATTATATCCCCACTCCTTAATATCAGGGAGTGCATGTATTAACAGGAGGTGAATTCCCTATCAGTAGACCGTCGGACAGGTAAAGCCGAGCCCACTAGAGCTAGGTAGAGGATACCTCAACAGAAAGATACTTTTATTTGTTTGCTCAAATTATTGTAAAATAATTGATATATATTTAAATAACTAAGTATTATTTTATAAAAATGCGGAATGAAAAAAATTATTTATCTTGGAAATTAGATAATATACTAAGTAGGATCTTTTAATGTAACGAAAAGAAATTTTCAAATCGTCAGTTGATCGTCATGATAAAAAGTAACAAGTATTCATAATGCATGTTTTAATATCTAAAAATTAATATAGTAGTAAGTATTAAGGTTTGATCATATAACTATTGAGATATTAATGATGTACTTTAAAAGTTTATCAATTAATAACTATGAAAAAGCTAATTTATTTATAAAAAAAATTCATTTTTAATGTTAAAATATAATTATTACCTACAAACGATAATATTTACGATATAATAAATACACACTTGAAAACAATAAGTATTTTAATATTTAATTAAAAATAACATCTCAAGATTATAAAAGTTATTTTGCCTACTTTTTAAAATTCTGTAATAAAATTATTATATTACGTTGATTTTAATTTATCTATAATATTAAATAAATTTATTGGATGTAAATACTACAAGTAAATAAATAAAAGATAATAATTAGTAATTATTTAAATTATTTTAAGTTTACAAACTAGTATTTTGGATATTGATAGAAATTACTAGATAATAAATTTCAATTTATAATATATGTTCGTTACAAGAAATTTTCAACATTCAACAAAAAAGTTTAATATTTTTTTTATACTTAAGAATATACAACTATTTTTTGATTCTACAATTAATAATGACATACTTTACTTTAAAAATTATGATGATTACACGAGCTATCAGATATTATTTTTATTACTACATTCTTATCATCCACCAAGTCTTCTTTGTCTTCCTCATTATCAGTACTACCACTATCATGTCGTTGTATGTACATATCAGCGTCATTATCATTATAGATATTGAAATAATTATTACATTTTGTACTAAACATAATATTATATATACTAAACAGTATATGTTTTAAATGACTCAACTATTTTTCAACATATTTAATTTACCAATTAGAATTCATTATTATATATTCAATATTATATTTTGTATTTTATTTTATTTTTCTCGTTTCATTTTTTCTTTATATAGATTTTAAAAATTGCATATTTAATAAATATTTTCACTTCAATACGATATATTATATTTAACTATCATATATAAACATTGCTATAAAGTTTGCGATATTTTGTAGCATTTTGATTAAAATTAGATATACAAAATTCTAATTTTTTCATTACTTCTTATACTTGCATTAACTCACATTAATTTTACACTTAATATAAAATAAATTATATTTGAAGTTTTAAATTCTACTTATTTTCTAAGAAATTAAAGATAAGCACATATAATATATGATAAAGTTTAAAACTGAACATCATGATTTACACACCCAAAATTAAATAATTAAAATATATTGTAAATAATTAAGATAGTATATTTATTTGTATTTGTAACATTAATTTATTTTTACTTTATTAGAGTAACAAAAATAGTTTTATATATTTTAAATAAATCAAATATGCAAATTAATAAAAATGAGTGTTATCTAAATTACCGAAATATAATAAAAATTATGAATTTTAAAACCGTATATGCATAAATATATATATATATATATATATATATATATATATGTATATTTTTTTAATAGTACGATCACATATTTATGTGTGTGTGTGTATTTATATGTTTATATATCATTTAATTATTATTTCCTATGAGACTCAAGAAAATGATGTAATGTAATAGGAAGTTCATTGCTCTTAAGACCATATTTGCAAATAGCTTGAGCAGCATGGCACCGAAGAGTTATATAATTAACAAGATTGATGTTATTTACAGTATTTGAAGATATTAAACGAGCTGGAGTATCTCCTGACTTATTGGGAACATCAACGTGTGCCCCATAATCCAACAATAACTTTATCAACTGTAATGGAAAATGGTAATAGTTATTAATATTTTTTCATCAATATTTTCAACGCAAAGTATCATCCTTCAATACACTATTATATTATATTTCTTTTTCTATTTCAAAATATTTAATTACTATTTTAAATATTAATTTTGAATAGTATGATTAATTTACATTAATACAATTAATTTTTAATATTCTAATCATAAGAAAAATTAATAGTTTCTTAATAGAAAATACCTTTTTAAAAATTGGAAATAAATCTTTTAACTTCGTTTTTATAATTATCTTATAATTTTATCATTATTTTATATTTAAGAAATAATCTATAATTGACTGAAAAGTATTGAAAAGTATTGTTACAAATTTTATATAATTTTAAAGCACTTAAATATCAAGAAAAATATTTACTAGTCTTATCTTAAAATTTTTTATTTATATTTAATTCTTTAGAACATTTATATTTTTCATTTTATATTTCATATTATATTACTAAAGGGTTGAAATCCTATTTACTCTTAAATTTTTATTAGGTAAGAACCCATCCGAGTTTTAATGTTTTATTTATATTTATTAAATTAACATACCGAATTTTGAAAATTACATGTACTGCTTGCTACATGTAAAGGTGTAGATCGTAGTCTATTACGAGCATTAACATGAGCACCACATTCTAAAAGTAGTTTTACTGCTTCATAGTGAGGAAATATATTCTGAAATTTTTGTAAGAAATTTGCAAATTAATTAAATTAAAAAATTATATATTAATTTAATTTAAATACTGTGTATAGAATTTATTTTTTGTTTAGATTATAAATATTTTCATGTTTTAAGTAAAAAAAAATTATAGTGGAATATATAAATGTATGTAATTTGTAATTATATCATTTTTATAATATAGCAAAAAAAATGAGATGAAATTTATTGACTTGCATTTAAACTTTTATTTTCGAAAAGGTATAAAGTAGTTCAAATTATTAAAATTAAAGTAAAAAATTTTAATACCTTATTCAAGAACAACTTAGATTTATAAAAAATTCAAAGTTTATACAAAATAAGTTCAAATTTTTTTAACCTTTAAACATATGCGAAAAAATGTCATGTATTTTAGTTAAAAAGGATTTTGAAAAAAAAACACTATCTAGAAATTTTAAAATCCAAAAATAGTTTTTTTAAAAGTTTTTATCAGAACCTTCTTCAATACCAATTTATTTTATTGATAGACAAGAAGTTAATATAGCTTCAAGAAAATAATAATAAATATAATTTATACTATTGTAATAGAAATTAGTTGACAATTGTTTTGAATCAAGAGTGTAGAAATTAACTTACTATAACATCTTCAACGTTAAAGTAACTCGAATGAATTGCAGTTAAACTTGAAACACATAGATGTAAAAGAGTATCTTCTGTTAAAGATGCTCTAGGATTTATTCTAACTAAATTATACACCAACTGTCGCATTTCTATTCTTTCTTCACTTGTTTGTGCTGTCTTAATAAGCAAGTATATTAAGTAGGTAATACATTTTAAAATACTATCGAAACTGTCTCTTTGTTTCTGATGTACTGGATGTTGCTTTTAAAATAAATAATGAACAACAAATTAATTTTATTGTCAATTTTTTGCATCAGAAATTATTTTGCAAATAATTTTAAAATTTAATACTAATTTACGAATCAATATATTATGTATTTATTTTTTTTTGATAAATTATTGAATTATTTATTTAATTAAATTACAATATAAAAATTTGTATTTTACCAAATAGTTAAATGTTCAGTAAATAATAAAAATTTATTATTTAATCATTTAACATACTTCAAGTAATTGCTTAGCTTCAGTAAGTTGACTCGTGAGTAATTTGAATATTGCGACGACGTCACAGAATCTTGGCTCTTGATTCTCTCGATTTCTATCTAATTCTAAAGTTTTTTCATTTAAATCAACCATAAGTCGAACAAGTGCTTGAGCAGTAAAGCATGTATCGGTATATAAAATCTACAATATTAGTAACATGTTGTTTCAATTGTTCTAAATATACAGTAGCTTAAATCTTAATAAATCATTTTGAACTACTGTTTTTAAACTGTTTTGATTGACTCAGGCTTACACAAACTCTAATTGAAAAAACGTTTAAATTATTCGTTTCTTTATTAATTATAAAACACATGTACTTTTAAATAATTGTAATTGGTAAGCAAATAATAAATAATATCATGGTAATATTGTTTTTGTCAAAATTTCAATAAGAATAACAATAAATTGATTTCAACAGCAATTTGAATGAAAACATTTTGAAAAATTTAATCATAAATTAATACAATAATTAATTTTATGTTATAATTAAATAAAATTTAAATACTTTGTATATTAAACATTATTTTTAAGAAATTATTATTGTCAGATGAAAAATATAGAAAGTTCGAATTATTATACTAGTGGTTATATCAGATATTTTAGATTTTATGTAAGCTAAATTTAGTAATTAATTTAAGAAAAAATTTAAATATTTTGTTTAATATAGTTATTAATAGTAATGTTATATTAATATTTTTTTATCATTAAAATAGTTTTAAAACATTGTTATGAAATTATTTTGTACGTTAATACAATCAATGATAGTACATACAAGCATTCGTGAACATTGCTGTTTATTTCTTGCTTCTAAACATATTTGTATACATAAAAATATGCTCGATTTAAATAAACAAAAAAAATAACAGCTAAACTTACGGAATCTTTATCGACGCGAATTTCTAAAACGCGTTTCCACATATCTATACAATACTGATAACTGAAAAATTAATCAGTTTCAATTTAATTTAAAAAATTTATTTTATATATATTTATATATAATTTTGTAAAACTATAATTATACTTTTATTGTTTTAACATGCTAAATTGAACGTAATATCATTGTATTTAAAAAAGAGTATAAATAACAAATAAAGTATAATTAATTAATAAGTAGTAATATTGATAAACAAAATTAAATGATTTCACAAATACATTTAATAAATAAATAATTTAATGTTTAGTACCAGTTTTTATTATTTTTAAACAGATTAGCTTAAAAAAATTTGTAGAAATATTCATTTTAATATGGGGTAAGAGTAAAGATAAAATTCTTAAGTATTTTAAAATTATAATATAATCAATTTTAATGTATGATTGAATTCAACATTGTAATATTTGTAAAATTGTATATTAAATACTTTGAAATATTCTATATCATTACCATTACCTTACATTGATAGCATTTACTATATTTTTAATTTTAAATAATTAAATAAAATCTACATACCGTAAGGCATCGGCATATGAGGCTCCTCTGTACATTAACCTAAACAGAGTATCTTTATGGTATGGCCCAAGAATTCTTTCACATATCAATAAACTTTGAATGCGTATAGCATCATGGTCTAACATTATAATGTTTAATTCTTCTAAAGACGTGAATTCGGTTACATTACTGAAACTACCTCTTTTTGGATACATCGATCTCTTTGGCAGTGGTATACCATCTATTTCATTAACACTGCGAATTATCAAAGCTCTACGCCAGTACTCAAATGCCATATGTGTGTCACTGTGCTCTTCGAAAAATGTTGAACCAATGAGCTCATGTGCATCTGCTAATTGTTCTGGTGAATATACTTTTATTTTCTCAACTAAAGGAAAATTTGTATTTTCATTACTGTATATTTTTTTTGTACATCAATCTTTACATATGTTACACATAATTTTCATTGATTATTGAATTTTTTAGATATTAGTCAAATAGTTTACTTAATTTTTTAACGTTTTAAAACGTAACAAAAATTTGAAACAATATTTATATCAATTACATTATCATAAAATATATTACGAATAAGATTTTGTATTAAGATAACTCTTATGAATACTAGATTATACAGAATACTCTTATAATCTATTATATAACTCTTATTAAATATTATGAAAAATATGATAAAGATAACTGCATTTAATATTGAATAATTTATATAATATAGAAATCGTAAAGGGAAATCTTTTAAATTAAAACAATCTAAAATGTCTATATGCTCAATTATTTGAGGATTGCCATTAATCAGTATAACATTTACAGTTATTCGAAATATTTGTATTGCATTTTTTAATTAAAAACACTTAAAATCTTCATCAATTAAATTATTTACTTGAAATTAAACAATACATTTTTTAAAAACAAATAGTGTTTTCAAAACCATTTTTTAATTAAAACAAAATATTAGTAATATGAATATTTACTCAGATCATCAAAAATTTGTGTTGCACCCTTAAGACAAGCTGTTAGCAATGCATCGTCATTATATCTAGATCTTAAATGAGGATTAGCATTGTAGCTTAATAGAAGTTTTGTTGCCTCAAATCTGTGCTCTTGAATAGCATAATGCAAAGCAGTTTTACTTTGTATATCTGTGGCATTGACATCAGCTCCATGTTTAAGAAGTAATGTACAGAGTTCTAAACTCTGAACAGAATTTATTAAACAAGTTCCTCCATTGTAATTAGCTTTTAAAATATCTGCCCCACTTTCTACTAAATAGGAAACAATATCTGAAAATATAACAAGCTAATCAGTACATTTGTTAAGAAAACTTCATTAAATGTTGTAATCATTTTTTAATTATAATTTAATATTAAAAATGTAGCATTACATTAATAAAACATGTTACAACATAACATTGAAAATTAAATGTTGACCTAGACTAGTCTTGGCATAAACATCTTAGCTCAAGTCTAAATTTATTTATCAATGTCAATCAAAAAAATATTAAAATAATTTACTATAATAATATTTTGTTTTCTGATTAAGATTAAATTCTTCAATGCATTTATAGAAAATAAAATATTAAAAATATTAAAAAAATTTATAACATGTAAATCTAATAATTAGTTTAGATTTAATTAAAATTAATCTAGCTTTAACTAGCTTTTTATTTAAAGAAAATTAAAAAACAAATAATATCTTACCAATATGTGTCATATAGCAAGCTGATCTAACAGGTGTAGAACCTGTATCTGACACAGTGTTAATTTCAGCTCCTTGAGAAACCAAATATTTTAAAATAGGCAACTTTCCAGATACAGCTGCACACCAGAGTGGTGTGACAATGTGAACTGAACGATCTTCTGGTACTTCATATACACCAGTTTGTTCTATATCTGCATGACAAACTTTTATTAAATAGTCTACAATATCTACATGACCCCTTTTGCAAGCTATAAAAAGAGGAGCACATCCTTCAACTTCACGACTGATCAGTTCTTTTAAACTCTCTGGCTTGTGCTTTTCCAGTCGATAACGCAAATTGTTTGACAACTTGGCACCTGGTGTTTCATCATCACATTGCTTAATAAGATCTTGAAACAGATACTCTAGGGAAGTATTGATCTCTGGACTTTTGAACCACATTATAGTCCAATGAAAGCAAGTTCTCCTAGAAACTACTTCTTTTTATATTTACATAAAATTTTAAGTTAATTTATTTTTTCATATAAAATTAAAAGAGCTTTTTTTTGTATATACGTTGAATTACGCATGCATAAAAAATGTACAGGTATTAATTTTGTAAAAAGAATTTTTTATTTAGTACAGAATACGATTTTCAAACTAATAGTTAAATTAATTATAAAATAAAAAAATTCATAATAAAACCTTTTTTTAATATTAATAAATAAGGCTTAAATTCATATTCAAAAATTATTTCATAAAATAAAAAAATATTATTTATTAAATAAATATCGTAAAAAATATTTATATTTTATTAATAAACAGTTTTTAAACAATTATTTAAAATTATAAAATCTTTTAATATAAAATACGTAAAATTTAAATATACTATCTTATTTCAAATTAAAATAAAATTTAATAGGTGGTTTAATTGTTTGATATTATTTGTTATTGTTGAACAAATGTTACAATACACGAAATACTTATAATTTAATTTCTCATTTAAACTTTTTTATTTTACAGTTAAAAAATAAATCGGTATATTTAAAAACTTATTATTTATTAAAATTTAATACCATTATGATTTTATTATTTTTTAAAATACTAAAAAAAGAATTTTTTTATACAACAATAATTTTAAAGAACACTAATTACTGTTTAAATATTTGAAAATCATTATAAAAAAAAATCAATTTATTTATAATTTATTATTGTTTATTATGCTATCAAACTAAGTATCATATTGAATTAAATATTAATTACAAGTTTATATATATTAAAAAAATAATATATAAAAAACGGAATAATGACTATGTGATTACGTCACATTTTTAAATACATAAAAACATTAGTATATAGAAATGCAAACTATGACAAAGGGTGACAGAAAAAACATTGAAGTAAAATACACAGATATCTGTCAAACAATATCTCCTTGATTCAAAGAATCGATGATAGTAAAATTTTCACTCTTATTTAAAGGTAAAATGAGAGACTAATTTTTCAAAATTCTGATTAAATAAATTGACCCTGAAATTCACTCTAATAAAGTGTGCGTTTATATAAGGTTTATTTGAATAAAAGCTCGAAATTAAAAGAAGATTACAAAAAACGAAAATTTTATTTTACAAATATACATTTATCAATTGATTTCATAGAAATATTAGTATGTGTCTTTGAAAAATATTGATAAAACTGATTTTTTTTAAGAAATAAAATTGGTAATTCATTAAAATAATAATCTTTTACTATAAATTATAATAACAGTTTTTAATTGATTTCAAATAAAATTTTTATTGTATTAGATCAAATTCAGATTAAAAAATTATAAAAAATTAATGTTGAATATTTAAATTTTTAATTTAAAATGTTTTTAATAAAAATTGAATTATAATTATATTGAAGTTTCATAAGTTTAGTTATTTTTGGTAATTTATAATTTTTTTTATTATAAGCTAAAGGAATATTATAACAAACAATAAATAGTAATTTTTAAATTTTCGAAGAATTTAATAGTAAATTAATAGATTAATTATTATTTAGAATGCTTTTCATTTTATTATTATTAAAGATTAAACATTAAAATATTAAGTAAAGTTTTAAGTTTTAAATTTCTCTTGTATTATATTTTTGAAATGGTTTTAAAAATTATTAATAAGTTGTCTACAGAACTACTTAAAATTAACTTAGAAAAACAATAAACTAAAAAAAACTGAGTCAAACAATTAACTTTATTAGCAATTAAATATATTAATTAAGGTTTTTTTTTATCATCTTTCATTGTAAAATAATTATGTATTGAAAAACTCAAAATATTTTTATAATAAAAAAGGAATTGGTTCTGATATATATAAAATATATTTTTATTAAATTCATGTTCAATGTTTAAATTGAATTTATTAATTAATTTTGTAAAATTATTTTTTACTATTATCATTATAAAATATAAAAACAAAAAATTTATCTCTTAAACACTATTGATCAAAATAAGCAAGTTTTATAAAAATTAGATAGAATTATCAAATAATACAATAATGGAGAAATTCCAACTTAGAAGGTAGAAATTTTAAAAATATCATTTTAAGAATCAATAAATATGGATATTGTTATGTTCTGATACACATTATTTTATTATTGGTAATAAAATGGATAAAAAAATTCTAACCTTTAAAAACACTATTGAAGTTTCATTTATATAAATTTGTACGCTTTTCATAAATTCATTTTCAGATATTTCTTTCAAAATAAAATTTTTTAATCATGTTAAGAATTTGTGTAGGTTTCAATCGATACACTTTGATTTTGTGTACAGAATTCCGAAAATTTTCTACAAAATAACATTGCTATAATCTGAATTGCCTGAATATGTTATATACACATTTTATCTTTTTCAAAGATAGAAAGATAAAACCATAATAGATAGAAAGATTGAACGATAAAACTAATGATATATTTATTTCATTTAAAAAATAAATTTTATTTTTTAAACACTTAATTAATAAAAAATTGTTCATTAATAAATCGTTTTATTTTTTTAAAGTATTATTATAATTATTCAAATAAAATAACGAGATTAGCACATTTTGTGTTTATCTTTGTATCTTTTTTATCATTTTACATTTCCATGTAAATATTTTTTATATACAAAAAATACAAAAATACAAAAATTATACGTTTGTATACATGAAAAAGCATTATTTTGGAAATAATTTTTATTGTTATTAATTAAAACTTTATACTTATTTGTTTACTGTATGTAGGCGATTTCACCTGATTAATTAACTACTTATTTAAATTTTCTATTATTTTTTGCAACGCATTTTTTGTACCACTTATTAAATTTATTCTTACTCTCTATTTGTTTTTTATAAAAGGTTCACTTATTTTTAAAAAATAATATTTCGGGTAAAGATCTACAGTAATCTAGAAAAATTATAATCGGCATATCTGCATACGAATCGAAAGATCCGCAAATACATAAAATGAATTATATGCCTGTGATAATGATACTACGAGACCCTCATATGTGTATATATAAATTAGTTTTATTGTTTAATCTTTCTATTATTTTCAAAAATAGAATGTGTCTATAACATATTGAGGCAATCCAGACTTCAACAATGTTATTTTATATAGATCGTATATAAGTGCCTTTATACAATAAAAAGTACATTTGTAAGTATAATAGTTGATAATTTTCAAAGGGATCAATATACATCAATATACAAACAATATACATTATCTATATTATATGTTGACTAAAATTTATATTTACATTTATCTTTTATTGTATAAATATGGACAAAGGCTATATTTGATAATATACATTATCTACATTATATGTTGACTAAAAATTATTTACATTTATCTTTATTTTATACATTATTATTGTATGAATACGGACAAAGGCTATATTTGTTCATAGCTTCAACCATACATAGGTACATGCCTATATGATAACTCTGAATTAATGAATTACGTAATATTGCTACATTTAAAAATATGTATGAAATATTCGTTAGGTCGTCGGAGATGAATTTTTATTTTATTTAATTATTATCTATTTAGATTGAACTTATTAATAAGAATGGTATATTAATTTAATAAATATTCATGTAAAGAAATAAATAATAATTAAAATAAACATAAAATAGCATTAAACACATATTAATATTGCAGATAACTATCTTATTAGATTAACACATTATCATTACTATAATAAATATGATATTAAATTAATAATAAAAATATCTATTGAAAATTTAATATTTCATATAATATATACTTAATAATTTAGATGTAATATATCAGCTTATTATATGAAATTATTATATGAAAATATTATACTTGTACGAGAATTTTACTTTGAGATCGAATTTTATTTCATCGAATTCATCAAAAAAATTAAAATTTCTTTGAAGTATTTAAACAAATGCATTTAATTTGTTATTTTTAAATAAATGTTCAAAATCGTTCCTTAAAATAATTATGAATTTTATAATAACATGATTTGATGTTAAATATTAATTAATTATGGTGTCTGAAATATCCAACTTTAGGTCATCAAAAATTATTTAAATAATAATAAAATCTAAATTTTTATTTCTTAAAAATTACAGTGTAAATATAAACTTATATACATTGTCAATTCGACTTATTTATTTATATTTTTATATACTTAACATGCAAATGTAAAAAATATATATATACATTATTTATTTATATTAAATGATATTCTTACAAATTCAGATACGGCATTCTCTAGAGTATTAAATATTTTATTATACTACTTTATTGCTATTAATATATCTATATTAATATTCTTCTTTAGTTATATTGTAATGTTTTAATTAAATTTAAATAATATTTTTATTTTATATATTATATGTTATATTATTTTTAATATTAATTGAAAAACTTATTTTGTAAAATAAATAATACATAGTTTAAAGGCTTAAATCAGTTTGTATTGGTTTAAATACAATTTTTAGTGTAACTGTTTAAAATGATTACATTTTAACAACTTCCAAATTTATTATAATGCTTGTATTATCTTCCTAATTTTTATAAAATATTATTTATATTTGTACAATTGAAATTTATTTCAAATTTTATTAAAATAATAATTATTTTTTTATAATTAACGATTTAAAATAAGATAATTTAATTAAATGAGTTTTAACTAAGTTTTAAATTAAATTATAAATAATTTATTTTAAAATATTTATTGTTATTTTTGTATTTAACCATTACACTTATTTGATTTTATCATCAGTTTAATATTTTTATATTAAATTATTTAAAAAACTATTAATTTTTGGTAACTTTACTCATCTAAATAATTTAATGTTAAAGGATTTATGTAATACAAAATATAGTTTTTAAAGTTGTTATTAAAGTATTGTGTTTACACAATATTTGTATAATAGTAGGTAAAATTATAGATACTCAAGCTAGAAAATGTTCATCCTTAACGTACGTAAATAAATAATAAGTACATACTTGCAATTATAGGTATCTAAATATGCATGCACATACGTTCCTATCTTTTTATCATACTTATTACTTTTGGAATAGTATTAAAAATACTTCATTGAGCTTCAATGCGCGTTTGTACACTTAGTTGTAATTTGTAATTTATGAGATAATAAGTATAACTTTGTAGATCCATATATATATAGGGAGTTATATATTATATATATAGATATATATAGAGGGATATATATATATATATATAGAGAGAGAGAGTGTTGAACAAAAAGAAAGGTAATGAAAAAAGCATAAAGGTGTCAGTTGATTGTTTGTACTTTCTCTCAAGAGCGAAACTTAAGTGGAACGAACCTTCACCTTTATATCATACATAATTACATTTAATTTATACTTGTATATATTTCAAATTTTTAATTTCATAAAAATGACGAAAGTAATTTAAGGAATAATTTCGTAAGGAAAAAAATTTACGAAGTGCCTTAAATGATTTAATTGTAAATTTATTAAAGAATTCAAATTACAGCTTTATTATTACATTATATGATAAAATTTATTTTTAATTCAAGAAATTTTTGCAAATTTTTGCAAAGTCTAATTTGATGAATTATTTAATATTTTAATTACGAAGTAATTGTATTTTTATCAATCGTATTAAACATTATAAAGTAATAACTTTCAAATAAAATTAGTTATTTTAATAAATAATATAAATAATGAATTATATAAATAATGAATTATATAAATAATATAGTCTTTATATTGTAAACTAAAAATAAATTTTAAAAAATTGAATAATTATTTAATAACAGTCTTTCGGTTAAAATTTTAATATTATTTAAAGATTATAGTATAGTTTTAAATAAATTGAATAAAATATAAATATATATAATATATATATATATATAAGTAGAATATATCAGATATAATCAACTTATGTAATAGATTATGTATGATACTAAATAAAAATGAACCATATCTTTTACAATTTGTGAAAATAAGAATTATTATTATCAATTCCTAAATATTTATATTATATTTATATACCTCATATTATAATATTGATCTTTTTATTATTATTTAATTAGTATTTTCTAATAATTTATAATAAATATTTGTATTGTATAAATATAAATATTTCAGTGTGTATTTGTTATTAACAAAATTATTTAAAAATATTTATGAAACAAATTACATATATTATAGTGTTCTTCAAAATTATTATAAAATTATAATTACTATAAATTAATTTATAAAACATAATACTAATTAAAATAATTATCCAATCAAATTATCAAAATAATAAAGAATAAGATTTTTATAACTAACAATTTTTATTTTAAACAAATATTGATATTTTTAAATCTACTTAAATCGTTGTTTTTTACAATCTTAATATAGAATATTTTTAATATAATATTGTAGAAATATTTCGAAACGCAATTTTAAATAATTATTTATTTTTGGAAACAAATATTAACGCCATTTACTATCTTGACACTTATATATTTCCATTATTATTAATTTTACTTCTTAAATTTATTTGTGATGGATATATTAAATAATTGCCACTATTGGAACAGAAATATAATTGAATATAGGAGGTAAGTAAATATATGAAACTGCAACATCTTGGAGCAAAACTAATAACCTATAATTAGTGTAGGTATATACCGAATGAAAGTTGCGAAGTAGGGGTAATAACGGAGAAATGAAAAGAAAGAGTGGCAGCGGAAATACCAAGTCTGGGTTTTATAAAAGTGAAAAGATGCGATGACGCGAAATCGTCATTCTGTTCTGTGCACTCGCAGTATTAGTGTCTAAATAAGAAATTATTGTTTTCTAATCACGTATATAATCATTTCTATTTATTAATTCCTTTAATTTGTTTTTGCTTTCTTAAGTATTGTGAGGCAGACGACGAATCAGAAACAGAAAAAAATAAAAATGGCAATTTCATATACAACAGTAGAAGATTTACTAGGGCAAAAACTAGACAAGATGTTCGGAGTAAAATATGGCTTTTTAAGAGTTAATCCTGGAAACTGTTTACTACCACCACAGTACGTTTTTATTGGACAAAAAATACGTGATTTGGAAGTACGTGATAGTGATGTCTGGTTGGTGTCCTATCCCAGAACAGGTGTGATTATTGTGACATGTATTAGATCGCTCCAATTGTTATATTTACATATCCTTTAGAAAATAACAATAAAATTTTGCTTGAAATGTTTTAAAATACTTTTCGATATCAAAATATGAAGTTCAACATCTAAAAGTTATATAATTAAATTATATAAAAAATGTAAAAAAATAAATATAAAAGAAGCTTAATCTCATTATCTTAACTTTTTGTACAAAGGAAGGTGAATAGAACATTCTTATATTCTTATGAGATATTAGATAATTGATAACAAAATTGATTTTTAATAAGTAATTGTAACGAAGTATAATTCCCATATTTTTTACTTATCAATATATTTTTGGAATTATAATTAACAAATTTTATCTAATTAAAGTAATTATAATATAATTATAACAATATAATCATTCATTATAGAATTATAAGCACATAAAATATATTTATAATGTAATATTTTATTCATTTAAATGGGATATTTAAATTTATTGTAAATATAAAATGAGTTAATAAAAAAATATTAATAATTCATTGGGTATTAAAGATTTATTATTTATTATGTATTTATGAAAATATAATTATCGAGGCCTAATTTTTAAATAAATATTCAATCTATCTTATTTTAGAAACTATTAAATATGAAATATTAATTTGGTAAAAACTGCAATTATATATATGGTAGGTTTGGTTTGTAAATATCAAAATATTTTTAAATAATCTATATTATATGCGCTTTGAACTTGAAATAAGTTGGTTCATTAAAAAAAGTTAATGGATCTAAAAAAGTATTCTTAGCCAAGAAAGCTAATGGATAGAAAGTATATCATAAATAAAATATTTTAGAAAGTTATTGGTTAAAAAAAATAATTAAAAATTACATTTTGTAATTTATAATTATTTGCGGTAAATTTAATTTAATTTTTTTTAATAATTTTACTTAGTATACTTTTTTCTTAGGATTAATAATTTTAGAGAAAAACACGATTTAAAAACAATTTTTCAATATTTAAATTTTAGAAACATCAATTTTACGAAATTTCAAATATTTAAAAAGATATTTGCAATACTTAAATAAAATATTGAAAGGAAATAAATTATTCCAAACTAAACATTCTCTTAATAGATATACACATTAATTAGTTAATATATATTAATATTCATTAACAACAATTACATTAAAATAATAGTTTTTTAAAAATATTTTATATAATTATAAAGTACAAATCAATAATTGAAAATTAATTATGTATTTATATATATTTACATTAATAAATTGTAGTTTTATGGAATCTATTTTTTCTTAAAATACTTTCCTTATTTTTAAGTACATTGTATTGTATGCATATTGTTAAAGTTTATATTGTAAAATACTTTTTTATCCTACTTTAGGAAGTCATTGGGTACAGGAAATGGCATGGTTAATTGGCAATGATTTAGATTTCGAAGAAGCTCGAAAAACTCATTTTGTACTAAGAAGTCCTCTTTTAGAGTAAATTCTGTGTAAATAATTCTTTAATATAATGATCCAATATTAATATATAAATATTATGGAATATTTTAGATCATCCGCTCTAATGGTTAATGGATCATTTGTTGAGTGGTTTTCAAAACTAGGCGAGTCTGTTGAGGCAGTAGAAAAGTTATCCAGTCCACGATACATAAAAACTCATTTACCGTTAGATTTACTTCCAAAACAACTTTTTGAGAAGAAACCGAAGGTATAATTACTTTCAAATACACTTTCACTTTCTATTCATTTCATTAATTTGGATATTGAAAAATATTTTTAAAAAATTATTATATCTATTATATTATTAAAAGAAAAAATTAATTATATATTTTAATTTTCAGATAATATATATTACGAGAAATCCAAAAGACATGTGTGTAAGTTTTTTCCATTACTGCAGACTATTTCATGATTTTAACGGTTCTTTTGAAGAATTTGCCGAACTGATGTTAACAGATTGTGGTAATTATAATTATTAAATATATGAAAATTATGTTAATAGTAAGTTTTTACATTTAAATAACATACATATTATATTAATTTAAATTATACATTTCGTAGCTCCACCGGGACCCTTTTGGAGTCACGTTTTACCTTTTTGGGAACGTCGGAATCAAGAAAATATTCTTTTTCTTACTTATGAAGAAATGAAAAAAGTAATACAAATTTATTAAACTAATTAATCTAAATAAATGAATTAGAAAATTAAAAAAACAATTAAATGTAATAATTGAAATTTTAAAGTTTATGAATAATATTAATTTTATAAAATCTACAAAATAAAGATTTTGACCATAGGCGATATGCATTTACTTATATGTTTTTTTATAAGACAATATTAAAAATTATAATAGATATAAGTTGATAATATTTTTATATTATGATGTATATATTATTATTATAATTGCTGTAGTATATTATTAAACTTAAAAATATATTAAAATATATTAATAACAAATATTGCATAATATTAATAAAACTATAAATTTAAAGGTTTTTATGATTATTTATGATATATTTGGGAATTGAAAATGAATATTTAATAATGTTATTTTAAGTATATATATAAAATAAGTATTAATATAATATTTCTCAAATTTATTAAACACAAAAATAATATTAATAATTTATACTAATCTATACTAATAGCAAGATTGAAAAACAGTGTTCCATTTAAAAATTAAATATTTATCTTTTTCATAAATTACGTCCTCATTTATTTTATACATTTTTATATGCATTCATAGTATTCATCTATATATAATATCATTATATATATAATTAAATGCATTCATGCATTTATTAAAATCTATATATTGAATCAAAAAAATAAAAACTATTTTCAGTATTTATTAAAAAATTTATTTGTTAAGGATCAAGAAGCAGCTATAAAGGAAACAGCAAAATTTTTAAAAAAGAAACTAACAGATAATCAAATCATTCAATTAAGCGATCACTTATCATTCTCAAAAATGGCAGCTAACCCTTCAATAAACTTGGAACAAATGTTAGCACAAAAAAATGTCTGTTCGAATGATCCCAATACTAAATTTATTCGTAAAGGTAAAGTGGGTGACTGGCGTCATTACATGTCAGATAATTTATCGTGCAAGTTTAACGACTGGACAGAAAGAAATCTAGAAGGAATAAATCTAAAGTTTATGACGGCTGATTTTCAGGATTGAATATTCAGAAGAATTTTACTACTTTCATTATGTTCTTTTGTGTATAAATTTTGAATTTATACAAACTGATTTTAAATTGTATAAAAGCATATTTACTATTATTTTAACTAACTATATCTACTTTTATTGTACAGTAAAGTACTTAAGTTTTCAAGTTATATTGTTAATTTCAAGTAAATATATTATTCTTTGATAGTAGTTTGATACTTTGATAGTAATATCAAAGTATTTAGATTATTAATATTTGATGCACAATACAGAAATTATCAATAATTAATTTTTAATATTTTTGATAAATAAAATAAAAATTAATAATTAAAATTATTATAAAGAACCATGTATTGAAAATATAAAATACATATTTATAATCATTTTTGATAGATTTACAAGAAAATTGAAGTAAAATTAATTTGAAATTCACTTGCTGAAAGTATATTAATGCTACAATAAAACTTCAAATTAATTTTTTTTATTTTAAGTTTGTATGTTTTATTTTATTTTTTTATTTAAAATTTTTATGCTGCTATTTATAATTTTAATTTCATTTTAATTTTATGGACATGAGAATAAGCATTGAAATGTTAAATGACTTATTAAACTTGTTAAACAAAATAAAATATCAAAGAAAGTATAATTAATTTTTCAAAGGTAATCTGATAAGTAAATTAAAATATGTGCTTATTATAAAACAAAGAACTAATTAAATTTATTATCTGTTATTCAGATAAATATAATAGAAATTATCTTTCAGACATGCATTTACAAAGTAATTTTTACTAATTACTTTTTTATTTGCAATATAGTAAAATTAAGATAAAAATATAGAAATATTATAATTTATTTATATATATATATATATTAATAGAAATATAAATGTAATAGAAAAGTTTTTAAAAATTGTTAAGTAGTTTTTCTTATTAGCTTTACAATTTAATTATAATTAAACAATAAAAATATTAAACAATGTTTTTATTACACTTTTGATTAATTTTTGTAAAAATTAATAAAAATTGCTGTTATAATATTTTTGTAATATTTTAATTGAAATTATATTTTATAAAAATTATATATATAAAATAAAATTTTTACAATATACTTGATAACTAATGTAAAAAACTGTTATAAATTTAAATTCTTTTTAGCTATGTTTCAAAAAACATTATTATTTATTCTTGGCAGTATGGAAATAATTTACTCAATTAAATAATATAATAGAAATCATAGTGATAGTCTTTTCGTAATGAATACTTAGCTTTATTCCCTATAAGCGGCAATTTAATGGATTGAAAAAAATTGTTACACCGTTCTTATTACATTATAATATATAATTAAAATTTAAAATTCAAGTTTTAACCTCGATTTGTGCATTACACCAAGCTTATTATTGAAAATATTGTAATTAGTTCAAATTACAAAATGCATTGTAGACACGTAATTCATCTTAATATATCTTATACTCTATGCTTCTTGTATGCAAATTACAGAACATTTTTGGTACCTTTAGTAATAGTCTAATTTTTCATTTTACTGTGTATTGGCACGGTTGCACAAGTGACAGTTGATTTTAACCTTTTCAAAGGTGAGACTTTATTGGCGTGACACTATTTAATCAGAGAAACAGAAATGCTCTCGTTCTTCATAACTATCCATCTTATACATACACACGGAAATACAATCACATGCGAACTTTTATGCAGAGAGAAATCGGAAGGCGTTCAAGAGTCCGCGGAGGAAAGATGGCGACATATTTAAAAAGATCTTCAAAGCTACTTGAGCGACTGGCTGTCGTCAACACGGGTCGCATGAATAACAGTAACACTAGCAGCACACAAAACAATAATAGTAAAGACATAGAACCGTTGCTGCGCGACGTTATCTGCCCGGTGTGTCGTAGGATTTTACGTGAGCCGGTTACTCTACCTTGTGCTCATAACCTCTGTCTGCGTTGCCTTCGCGGCACGGTTGAGCATAATAGTCTCAGCTGCCCGCTTTGCAGGCAGAGGGTTGGTTCTTGGCTACGTAATGCTACTAAAACCGAAAGCCTAGTCAATATCGAACTTTGGCATCTGATTAGACGAAGATTTCCTGACGAGCTTGAATTAGCTGTTGGCAAAGACAGCGGTGACGGTGCTGCTGATATAGACCTCGATCTTCATTCTGGTGAGCATTGGCAGTTAGTAAAGAAAGAAAAAAGAAAGAGATAGGCGCATGCATGAAATGATTAAAAATATAGTGAATGGCTTATGTTGGGTGCGACTGATAAATAAACAAGGGCTAACCTTACCTTGATTTTGTATATAGAATTTTGTTATATAGGATGACCGTCTATATTTTACATACAATTATAAGAAGTTTTTAATCTTATTGGAAGTATTTAGCTTCAAAGTAATATTTTGTTGTTTAGCTTGATTGTAACAATTAAACAGTCGGTAAATATTTAATTTCTGGATTAATGATTTGAATTATTTAATTGCAATGCTATTTTAATTAATTTCATCAGACATTTTAATGTTGGTAGTTTTAGAATCTTAAGTACTTGAATATTAGTTTCATTAATGGTTTTTATGTAGGCTATGTTTTGAAGGAGGTATTAAGTTAAAAACTTTTTAAAAAAGAATACTAAAAAAAATTTGTAATCATTTTTGTATTTAATTTTTATTACAAATTTCAACAACTTAATGAAAATAGCTGTAATAACGTGTTTTTATTTCGACAAATTAAAATATTATTTTAGTACAATAAACTGGTGTTGATGTAATAATTACTAATGTAATTTATTATACCAAATGTAATTTACTAAATTATTTAGTACATTATATTAAATATAATGAAGTATATTTTAATATATTAAACTATAAAATATAAATATTTAATTAGATAACTTTCTTAAAAGATTCACAAAGTTTTTTTTATAATTTAGACATATTCTTAATGGTATATTAAAGCTTTATTAAATAATATTTTATTTTTTCAAACTTAAGAAATTAAAAATCTAAGTATTAGTAAATATACTTTTTTTATTTAAGAATTTAATACGAAAAAGGTAATCAGTGCAGCTGGTGAGATTAGAAGAGAATATGAAGTTCAACTTCAAATGGCCAAAGAGGAAACGTGGCGACAGCAAGAAAAAGAAAGATTAGCAAGTGAAACTTTTATACAAAAAATTCAAGAAGAAGAAGAGCAGCATAAATTGATGCAATTGGCACAAGATCAGTTATTAGCTAAAACATTAGCAAAACAAGAAGTTTTCAAGAATTCAAATACTAAACATATTTCTAATAAATCTACAATAATAAATTCCTTTAAATCAAAATCTACAGTTAATAAAAAAATGTCAGTTAAATCAAAGGAAACTATTGATGCAAGGAAACAAAATTTGATTTTAATATCTAAAATTAGATCTGAAAGATATGCGTGCAGTTTAAAGTGCAGTTCAGCAGATTCATATAAGAATTCTTCAGAAATTTTCAATTCCCATAAACCAATGCCAATTTATAATGCTGTTACTAGAATTGTAACCCATCAAAGTCGAGTTATGGTTAGAAGATTTTAATTATTTCTTAGAATTTGTTTTTTATAATTTCTTATAATTAACATTTATTTTAAATTTAATTTTATAACTAGAGTGATTTCATTGGTTCAACTTCTAAAATATATGGCTTACAGAATAAAGAAGAACTACATGTACCAAAAGACATTCTTAGTAATAAAAAGAAAAAATTGGGTGTAGAAATTTGTGTTGGAACAATTGAGGGTGAAGAGAGGATTGGAAGTGCTGAAAGTGCTGGTAGCCATGATAGTATAAATCAAGAAATTCATCACTTTAAGCCAATCAAAGCTTTACCTCGCACCCCATTAAGGATAACATTGGGTATTATATGTTCTTTTTGATATTTTAATAATTTGATTTATTCAATAAATATAATTAATTTAATGATAAATTAATATGTAATATCGATTTTAGATGGAAGACAAGTTGATCCAAAACTAATTAGGGTATTGCCTGTTTTGAAACGAGTATCTGATGCTATACCAAAACCTCCTACACCAACACACTTAAAAAAAATATTTGGACGTTCTTGGAGTGCTTTTAAAAGTAAATATATTTTAAGCTATTTAAATTCTATTATTTATTATTAAATAAATTACTTTTATTCAATATAATTAAAGAACAAATATGTATTAATATATAAATCTTAGAATGTAATTGTAAAAATATTATTTATAGATAGTAAAATATATATTTAAATTTATATGAAAAATTTGTATGCACAATGTTATATATATATATATATATATATATATATATATATATATATACATATATTTATAAATATATATTTTTTTTAATTAAATTATTTTTTAATAATTTATTTTGTTTAAAAAACTAGTTTAAATTTTCAGGCATTTAAAAAAATATTTAATTAAATTTACTATTTCTATATTTAAGGCATTTGTATTTTTTGTATGTAAAAATTATTTTATCAATTTTTATTTAAAAATTACATATTTTATACAATGAAATAATCATTAGTATTATCTTCACATAACTAAATATTAATTAAATTTGTATACTATACTATGAATATTAAAATCTTAACAATATAATAATTGGATACATTTATTTTTTAATAAAAAAATTTTAAACTTATAATAAATAAAATATTATATAAAGATCATTTTTAAATTTTTTATATAATATAATTTATTATTTTTAGTATAATACAATTGGAAGATTGCTGATTTTATATTGATTATTTTAGGAATATCGAAGCAACAGCAAATATTATTGAATGATGTATCCAGTATCTATCAACAAGAAACAAAAAAGACTGAAAAAAAATCAGAGCAATCACGAACCATTAGATCAAATAAATCTGTTCAAGAACTTGATATGCATAATACACATGTGAATTTCGATAGAAATAAAAATTATACTAAAAATATAACAAAAATGATAAATGGTGCTAAGTTAAATAAAAAATTCAACTTACATTATGAACAATCAAATGACAGTAATGTGGTAAAACAGAGTAAGGAAGCTGATAAACTTAAAAATGGTTTACTTCGTAAAAATAAATATTTAAAGAAGAGCAATGATAAGACAATCGAGATTGAAGAAATTCAAGAAAATAAGCTGAATTCGCAACACATATTCACTTCAGATCCTTTGACAATTATACCCAAATTTGAAGTTAAACCAGTAAGTCCAGTGTTAGAAATAGTTATGGAGAATATTGCTGAGAGGATTAAGAAAAGAAAGATTACTCAAACGAATAGTAATACTGAAAACGCCCAAAGTGCATTTAACTTGGTTAGTAAAATTTTTTAAAATGATACATCTTCCTATAATTATAATATAAGTTAATGTAATGTGATAATTATATTTTAATATAATTTGATTACGATTTCTTAGCAAATAGTTCAAATAACTTATTTTATAGTTTTATAACTTATATTTTTACTATTATAATTTAAATATAACATTTTATAAAAATAAAAATATATATTATAAATGGTATAGAACAAGTATATGTTTTTTCCGTGAAGAAAACAAATAATATAATATATTTATTTCTATATATTATAATAATTTCAATAAATATGTGATAAAAAATACATTTTTATATATATAGCCAAATTTATATAAATTAAAATATTTTCTTTTATTTAAAAATGAATTCTGTATAAAAAATAATTTTAAATGAAGTTAAAAACTGCCTTAATTTTTTTTAATTATTAGTTTAAAAAGAAATTAATAAAAAATGTGACAATAAATAATATATATATATATATATATCTATATATTAAATTCTGTACATGTTTTTATATAATATAATTTTAAACTATATATTTTAAATAGTATTTACGAAATTTAGAAATCTATTTAACCAAAAATAACTAAACCTGTATTCAGAGACATTATAATTAGATAGATATTGCATAAATAATTTAAATAAAATAAATATAAAAGTAAACATTGTAGTCTTCAATCTTGTTTGGTAAGATATCGTAAAATAAAATTTGTAAGCAAACCGAATATCTAAATATGTTAATAATTTGATAATTCGTAGATCACAACTGGTGAGCAGTTAACGAAACTTAAAAGTAAAAACACCCATACAAAAACTCTTAAATCAAAAATAATGAAAATGAATATGACCATAAAGATGAAGCCTAAGACTAAGACGAAAATGCAGACAGTGACAACAGTAACAAGTCAGATCAAAAGGTTAGCTGCAAAATCTATGAAGCGTCGAAGATACACTGAGGATTCGGAAGAGGAAGAGGATGAGATTGATGTGGTTGAAGAGGAAAAGGAGGAGGAAGATAAAGAAGAAAATTGTGTTTTGAGTGATATACAGAAAAAAAGACAATCAGAAATGAATGAGAAAGTGAAACTCAACAGATTCAATTTAAATTGTTCATATGTGAGATCTTCGAAAAATTACTGTAAGAATAGTAAAAAGAAAAGAATAAAGAAATCGAGTTCAACTACAGCAGCTACTACAATGACCATAGTAGCTGAAATCTCCCCGAATTCTAATGATGACGAAGAAAAAGAGATTATTAAAGAACAACAACGGCTTGAGCAATTAGCAGTTCAAGAGCGTGAAGATCGCGAACTTGCCTTTAAATTACAGGCCCGTTTCAATGCAATGGAACGAATTGCTGGAAGAACAAGGCGTGGAGCTGCTCGTATACCCAATCCCTTACTAAATTAATAGATCAAATATTGCAAATGGCAATTTTATTCACTCTTTTAACCGATTACTAAATAATTTTAATTATTAAGAAAAATTATTAAAGAGCAAATGGTTACAATAGATTTCCATAACAGATTTATTAAAAGATATTATTTAAATAGTCATACATTTAAAAAAATAGAATAAGTATTTACATTGTATATTAAATAATTTTATTAAATAATATTAAAAAATTTTATCTTAATGAGAAGTATATTATAAAAATTTCGGATTAGTTGATGAAAACAAATTTCGTATTAAAATTTGTTTTTTTTTTTTTTTTTTTTTTTTTTTAAACAGACTTGTTAAGACTACGAACAAAGACAATCGAATTATATAGCATTAGTTAAAATATCGTGTTTAATTCTATATTGCTAATCACAATGTTTTGAACATTTGTTCAAACAATTAGCGTAAAATAAAATCATTAGTAATTTATATTTTATTTATTTGATTTGTGCCTAAGATGCCGTTTGATTATTATTTGGATTGCAATTTTTTCCTTTACATTAAAATACCTTTCCTTTATTGTATTGCTTAATTTTCTAAGATAAATATTTCTTGATACCTTAAAGTAATTATTATCGTATATTTTTATTTTGTTCAGTAGAGTTATAATAGTTCAAACAATAAACTTTAATTTACCATAAATGGTTAAATGATTTTATTTTGAAAATCACCCTTTGATACAAATTTTGCTTATTTTAAAGTTATAGAATTTAAATCAAATTAAAAATTTTGTTTATTTAAATATCTTTTTATTTGTTATTAATTATTTACATTGAAAATAAAATAAAAATATAAAGAGATGTTTTACAATTGCTGAAATTTGTTACTAAAAAAATTCAAATAAAATGAATTTCAAATATAGCAAACAAACAATAAACAAAAAAATTTAATATTAAATCGTAAAATATGTTATTTTTTACATTGTCATGTGTTTGGGGGCAATAAGTTTTATAATATATTCTTCCATTTAAACAAATTTGTAAAAAGAAACTATTTTACCAACGATTCAAATGATCTTTTTGCAGCCTTTTTTGTTAAATGCGTTTAGTTTTAATTTTATAATGATATTTAAGACGTACACTTTTTATAAATAATTGTTGGTTGTGATTTTGTGATCAAATAATTCTAAAATAATTCGTTTGAAAAGCAAGTTAGAAATTTTTTTAATAAATATATATATAATTATATGAATTTTCTCTGAGAATGTTTATAAAATTTGGATTCTAATTAATTTTGATGAACTTAAATCATACGTTTAAAACATTTTCAACGTCATTGTCTACATCAAAATAATTATTTATACATGTTTATCTTTCTATTTTAATAATATAAAAAATAATTTTAAATTTATTAATTTCATGCATGAGTAATACTTAAATTAGATTTTTATGTAATATAATCTAAAATAATTTTTTATAGAATGCTTCTTGTGATAAAGTAGCGGTTACACAGTAATCCTCGAAAATAGTAAACTATTGCAACACAATTGGTGTATCCTTAAAATATATAAAATTAAAAATTTTTTCATCTACTCTTATTATTAATCAATTTAATAAATTTTTTCTAAATACAGCATAATTTAATAAAATAAAATAAAATTTTGACTAAATTATATTTTTCACATAGATGTGGTTTTATCACCCAGAGTTATTCCTATTTAACATCTCTTTAAGAGACGTCAATGAGTATTAACTATTTCCGTTTATCTATGAGCAACAAATGCTGTATTTTCATTATTCATATAAGCATACTTGTTCAATTTTTAAACCGTAAAAGTTCCTGCACTGTTCATTTTTAGAATAACCACCGTTTAGTAAATTCGTCAATTTTCTTATATTTGTTATTTCAATCATAAAAATATTTATTTTATTTTATAGCTTCGAAATTACTTCCATTTTGCATCTCTTTTTTAGAATTTCGAATATTGCAAAATTTTAATTACTAATTTAAAATCATTAATGTAATGTCAGTTATATTATATATATATATATATATATATATATATATAATAATTAGTAACGTCAGTTAGAATAAGAATATAAAATGAATTTTATTAATTTTTAACAATATATAGTCTAAAAATTATGAATGATATAATATGTATTAAAAGTAAAATTTAAGATTAGCTTCTGTGAAGCATAAAATTTTATTTATTAAACAAAATAAAAATTAATACAGAATATATTTAATAAAAAAATGTTCAATTTTTAATTATATAGATGATCACATTCCACTTAAGATTTTTTATATTGCACAGAAATAACATTTTTGAATGACATTGAAAATGTAACTAAATTAGTCATATTTTATGGATATTTTAATTTCTAGTTTCAATTTAAAAAATAATCTATTAAACATATTTTGTTTAAGGATCTGTGAAAAAAAATTTTTAAATTTGAAAATGTTATTTTTTATCTGAAAATTCTTAAGCCGCTGTGTATAGTTTACAAAATTATATATAGATATTAACAAATGTCTTTCTTTTTTTACGAAAAATAAAAATGTTATAAAATATTACTTTAATTGAAAAATAATTTAAAAAATTTATTAATTTTTTTAATTAATCAATATCCAGAAATGTAACATTTAAATTTAATTAAAAATTTGCAATTTAACGATACAATATATTTATACAACATAGTTTTTGAAACAGCGATATAACTTTTATATCAAGCTAATAATATTTTAACAGTTTTATTTCATGTTTTGGATTGTTGAATTTTATTAAAACAATAATATTGTAGTAAAATTATCACTACAGAATCTATTTCTATTCTAGTATAGGAATAATTAATATATTTTAAAAAATAATTTATAATTTTAATCAAGTTGTAGTAAAAATTGAAAATGATATATATTATGTATATATTATACATATATATTATTATATATAATTATATAGATTATGTTTCATCACTCATAAATATTTCTTCTAATTATTTTAAATAATTTACACGTAAAATTTTTATTATCTTACATACAATCTTGTCTTTAATTTTTCGAATTAGTTTATATTCATGTATAATTTATACTCAGGTATTACAAATAAATATAATTTATATTAAATTTAAAATAATTATCAAATAGTTATATTTTTATAATAAATAAGTAAATGAGAAATTTTTATATATTAATTAGATATATTTTTTGGAATATAATTAATAAATCTATTATTTATTATTTAGCACTGGTCATTCCTATGCTTTATTTACATTAGTGGTATTGTTTGTCATGTGCTGTCTTTACATTATTTTGTAGTTTTTGAGTAATTTTTATGAATTACATATACCCTTTTATTATTATAATTAATAAAATGTTAATCTAATGCTACGTATTGTACTTGAAGAAAAAAATCAAAAGAAATGTGACTCAAGTAGAGCTCGGTTTTTCTTTTTTTCACAAAAATAGTGTCGGGTTTTGATTTCACATATTGAATAGATAAATAATAAAAAGCGCATTTTTTAAATTTCATTATGTATGTATAATTCAAATATATTGTACGTAAATGTTATTATATATTTGGTACATATAAACTCATGCATATTTCATGTATATGTACATTTATATTCATTGCTTGTATGAAAACAAATAATAAATAAACAATCGCTGAATAAATTATTTTTATTATTTTTGTACTTCAAGCATTGATATATATTATGTATAATCACTTGTAAAATATCTTTGTATTCTGATTCTGTTTTAATTTATACAATATTATTTATTCGTTATATTAAAACTATGAAAAAATAAGGCTAGTTTTATATAATGAGTTTCCTATGGAATATGATATTGATCGCCCAGATGAAAAAAAATAAAATTTAATATTTATAAGTGAATCTTGAAAAAACAGATGTACATTGCAAAATATTTTTTGTAATATATAATTTTATATTGATATTTCACTGTATGTAAAATTGCAAATGCTTCTCCGAAAATTAATTTTAAAAAATTGTAAAAAACATTTTAAATGTAATCAATAAAAAGAAGATTAATAGCACTATTTATATAAATTAAGCATATTTTTTAATAAGCTACTGGTTAAAAAATATATGATAAAATATGTACGTATATTCATTAAATTATAATTTGTAATGATTCCTTTTTCTCGTATTATGATCATTTTAGATATCTAAAATGAAAAAATTATTAAAATAAAAAAGAAATATAATATTTTTAATAAAAAGTTGACTTCTTATTTTAATGTTTAATTCACTGTTAAAAAATGAAAACCTTGTATAAAAAAAAACTAAAATTATCTGTAAAATATAAAAATAATGAGTTTCAATAGTAAACAAACTTGAAATAGGTACGAAAATTTATTATAAAGCGAAAAGTTTATTATAAAGGAATTTTTCAATAAATATTATTTAATATTCTTAATAATTTTCAAAATTAAAAAAAAGAAAAATAAATTGAACTTAACTATGAGAATTATAATAAACTATTTGACAAATTTAGATACTTTATATTATATATAAGCATATTATACAATATATATAAGCATACTATACATACTTATACTATCTTTAGTAAAATAAACGATGAATTTTATGATAAATGTCATTTATTTGTTGTTTGTATTTATAATAAAAATTATAATTTATAATTAAAAATGATCAAAAATTACACTTGGAATTTTCAATTTTTCCATTTCTAATAAAAATATTGATAAAGAATACAAAACAAGTGTAATGAAAAAAATTTTCATAAATTCTCAAAAAAAATAAAATTATTAATTACAAGTTTATAATTTAAAAGCCTTTTCTAATATTTATGTTCATTTTTTATAATTAAATTAATTTTTGCTGTGCATAAAAAAATTTTTATAACATAATATGCATATATATTTTATTAAATATCAATGTCTTAATATATATTATTCCAATAGAATCAAAAATTATATATAACGATAAATTTAGTGTTTGTTCATTTATCTAAATTAATGAAACAATAAGATATCTTTTACAATTCATTTTATCAAATATTTAAACTACACTAAGTTATCTAATTTAATATTGTGAATAATCTTAATTATAAAAGTTGAACTTATAAATATAAAAAGTAATTTTTAATAGTTAAATTATAATAAAATTATTTAATAAAGTTATGTATGAAAATTATGAAGAATTATACATAAAATTTTATTTAAATCGGTAATTGTACATATGTGTTACATAAATATCTTGTATATGTATATAAATACATCACAATACATACTTCAATAACAGTAGGTTGTCCTAACGGAACGTAGGATTCAAAGAAACGAATAGGTATTATATTTATAACAGTTTCATTTACCCTAAGCATGATCGTTTATTATATTATAAGTCTTTTCTAAATATTTACTTAATGAAACGAGTTGATAAGGTTGAGTTGTAATTTCGTCTTTACCAGTTTCTTATTCATTTCTACACAGTTATATATGATGTTTATGTTATTTTATTTTATCTTATTTAGTTTGTTTGTTTTTATTAATTTTCCTAATCTCACTTTTGTTTGTTTTATCTTTTTTTGTTAAAGTTGAGACCAAATTCGAAATTATCTGTGGCAGCTCATTTCTGCGTTGAATTGTAAATCCAAGTATGTACAATGTCAATATAAAATTAATGTCAGAAATATATTTGTTGAATAAATAATATATAATTCTATTAATTTAATTAGTTTCAGCCCATTACTTTTGTTTCTTATGCACATATTACATACTAAAAAATATTTTTCATAATTTTATATAAATATTATTAAATAATAAAATTCATAGTATAATGTTAATTTAGTAATCACAGTTTATTAAATAATATATATGTTAAGTTCTATTTGCTATATTATAAAAATAATTAAGATAACGAATAATGAAAGAAAAAACAGAATGTTTTGAGTTTATAAATAAATAATTTATTATAAATCTATTTATAAAATAAACATTAAAGTTATGTTTAAAATACGAAACATACGATTCGAATAGATATAAGATTGAATTATCAAACTTCTAATTTAAAAATAATAATATTAATAATGAACTAAACAAATTTTATTGGCTTATGTCATAGACATTAAATTGAGGATTTGTCAGAATTATTTAGTAAATTGTATATTATACTATAACGGATACATGTGTATGAAGTTAAAATGTAAATATTATTCTATGTAAGAATAAAATGTAGATATTTTAGTATAAAACAAAGTTTGGTATTTTGTCTTAATCAATAAGCAATGTTTACTATACAAACATGAATACTAACCAATGAAAAACACCAGTTATATAGAGAAAAATATAAAATAAAGGTATAAAATAAAGGTTTGTATTAAATATACATAACACATCAGAATACATAGCTTCTATAAAATAGTTTGTAGCTTATGACCTATGTTATAATAGTTTCAAACTAATTCATGAAAAATCATATAATTTCTAATAAGTAAAACTGACCTAGAAAATATATAGAAAATTTTCTGAAAATGCTTTTGACGCGGTTTCCATGAAAAAGGGAGAGTGCCGGAAATCTCGCCGATCGGCTAGAGGTAATAGTGAGTCTGTGGTCTCAACGAAATGCACTACAGACACAACGTGATCGAACACGTGATTGGGCGCATGCATACTGGACACTTACGGATTCCATATGATCACGTTGCATGCGGCGTGGATGCATTCCCTCTCTCTTCGCATTCGGAGTGGTTAGATTAAAACTACAGCATGTGTTATAAATGCGAGCATTTGCTGTTTCTAGCGACGATAAGAAAGTTTTGCTTATATGAAGTGTGTAATAGTATTTGAAAAGTAAATTTTTACGAATAGAGCATTTACATCATTTACAGTGTATATAATTCACGAATATGATTGTAAATGGAATTCGTCTTATATAAACGAGCAAGAGATAAATGATAAAACAGCAGAGTTTACAAATGTGGAGTAGAAGAATAAAAAAGAAAATACAAACCTTTATTTTATACCTTTATTTTGTATTTTTCTCTATATAACTGGTGTTTTTCATTGGTTAGTATTCATGTTTGTATAGTAAACATTGCTTATGTTTTTTCATATTACTTTTTATATTATATTTCTTAGCTTTCTGTGAAAATATTTTCATTTCTCCGTTATTGGAATGGTTTTCCTTGGCATAAAAAATATTATACTTTGTAGTGTACTTTTATTAAATTTGTTGCTATTTCAATAATGTTTTACTATAAAATTTCATAATTACATCTTAAATTTAAATACTTTTCAAATCTCATATGATTTTATTCGATAGTTCAGTTTGAATTTTTTGAAATTTCCAAGTTTTTTAATTGTGTACGTACTTTTAAATATTATTATTTTTAAAGATATATAATTTTGTATACAAAAGAACTGTTGTTTTATTAATTAATTAATAATGAATATTAATAAGAATTACTTTATATACGAATATACATGATATTTTATTTGATTTTTAAATTAATATAAACTTTAATTCCAAGAACATTACATTGCTCAAAATTTTATCTATGTTGTATAAAAAATGATTTTCTTTCACAACTAATAGATTTAATCATTATAATATAGAACAACTGGTTAGTATATAAATGCACATTTTACAGGAGAATATAATCTATTCGATATGATTTTAAATCATATTAACTTTACTCTTTTAGATTTAGCAAATTATAAAAAATAATTTAAAACTTCTCAAATTTTTTGAATGCCCAAAAGACTATTTTAAAATCTTTTTTTTTCCGTTCCTATTATTATTTTAATAGTACCTATAAAAAAATCATTATAATTATTTGCATAAAAATATACTTTTATCTTTGAGGTAAAATATATTAATAAAACTCGCAATAATATTGTTTCTTTACTTTTGCTTTGAATGTTTTATATATTTATGATAGCCAGATGTCCCCGAAGAGCCAACGAATTCTCCGATAATATTTTATATATATTTTCGCGTTGACAGTGATTTGAAACAGTCGAGTTATCCCAGTATTGTACTTGAAAGGTTGTTGATGGTTAATATGACCATAATGTGTAATACAAGGCGTAGTTGCCAGATATCGTATGAGTTGTTTTTCACAACGTAGATGCATATTTTGAATAGTGTAGACATCGAGCGACGTGACAGGCCGAAACGTCGGTACAAAGTTCACGCGCTGATCCGGCGCTTCGACGGGCAGCCGGCCGTCGTTTTGACGCCTCCACCGCCTAAAAGGGCGTCGAAACTACCGCTCAAAGGGCATCAATGACAATTGAATAATTAGCTCTCAACCAATCACTGAAATTTCCTACTCTCATTATTGTGCAAGAAAAGTCCTTCTCCGCAAGGAGCGGGGTGAAGAATTTAAGGATTGAGGCTTCTGCGCGTCTCCTCAGATCCGCCTTGGTCTTCAGAATCATAGTATCGGTTTATTGACCTGTAATCTCTCAATACAAGGTTGTGTATAGTGAATAGCTTCTCCGCGACCAGTGTGTGCAAGTAAAACATTAAGGTTCAAGGAACGCACTAAGAGGAAAAGAGCTTTGGATTGTGCTTTCACAATTGAACAAGAAGACGTGGCCGCCAAGATTTAATCACCCGGCGTGCAAGGAAAGCGCGAACAAGCACGAGTGGAGTAATCCAGTAAGCCCACATGCAGACCCGCAGGTAAACACTGTTGATCTAAAGAAACACAAATCCATGCACGATAAGATTCAATTTTCGCCTGAATATTGCAGAAGAGTGGACTACAACGACATATAATTCATAAAACATAATATCACTTATAACTGTATAATGAGACAACACACACCTTTAACATATATTTTCTACTATTTCATTTTCAATTTATATAATTCACCACTTTAAAACTATAGGAAACAACGACAAGTCATAATTTATTAAATTTATCAATAAAAGATGAATCTCGCAAAATCAATCTCATATTTAGTCTTACAACGAAGAGATTCTCTGACTTTAGTGTTCGGAATTATAAAGTTGAAGCTTCACGCGATGCTGATAAGAAATCGCTAGGAGTTACATAACGAACGTCCAAGCCC
>JAPYYT010000856.1:0-36591 GCA_030522565.1 Ceratosolen corneri
GTCTCACGACTATTCATTCTTTCATTCCTTTTTTCTTTATTTATTTTCTTCTCTCCTACTCATCCTCGCATTCCTTGCCTCTGTATGCGTGGGCCAGCGACGCTCTTGGGCCCCTCGAGTTCTTTTCCTCGAAGTCGAGCGACGCGCTTCGGTAAACGCGGATTTTCCTTTCCCGTTTTTTTCCTCCTCCCGCCCTCTCGTACCCCTCACTGCCCAGCTCGCTGCCCCTCTCTCTCTCTCTCTCTCTCTGTCATTGTTCGCGCCTCGTCGGCTCTTGGCTTTGCTGACGTTGCTTGGCCCGCGTGTGTGTTTGTATGTTTGCGCTGGCTTCCCAGTTCTCGAGCACCTCGGGGTGAAAGTTGGTGCATGTGTTGCCGTGGGGGTGACCCACTTGATGCCGTAACGCCGAGTCCGAGAGCGAAGGTGTCGAGTGTTGTTTTTGTTGATGATGTGCGAGGCGAAACAAAAGCTGAATGTCGATCGCAATCTCGATGCCCCGTAACTACCCGGAGACTATTCCTCCTATAGATTGCCTCGGCACGCATCGCCGACGCCGTTTGCCGCTTTCCGATTCGCTCCTATTGCTCCGCGAAGAAAAGTCTTTGCTCGCTCGAGGGCCGTGCGAGAGAAAAGCAGAGAGAGAGAGAGAGAGAGCGAGGGGCTCGATTTTATAAACATTAAAAACCTTTTCCCATTAAAATTACTGAGCGCACTCGGGGTTGAGAGGGTCTTGGAAAAATCCGAGCTGCGTTCGGGCAAACGCAACAACCTCGACGAATCTGACCATTGACAATCGCACTTCCACTTTCATCTTTAATTCTTACTTCCTCGTTCGAAAGTACCAATACTACTACTACTACTACTACTACTATCGTCGACCGTGCGTTTCGAATTTTTACGCAGCCCTCTCCCCTCAGCCTTAGCCCGACCGTTGCGCACAAGCTGCATCCTCGGGCTGAAATTTAATTCGTACTTATCGAGCCCGACGATGCCTTGCCTGCCTGCCATCTCTTTATAAGTATAATCCCGTAAAAGTGCATAATATACATAATAGTTAAAATTTTCAATTAAATATTCTTGATAACCCCGCCGTAAAGTTTCATACGCGCCACTTAAATCTAATTAAATGACATTATATGATATAAAGATGACTGATGGCATGGGATTTCTAGGAATGCGCGCGCCCCCCTTATTTATTCCCCGACCGTGTATATGCGACATTAATTTGGGTTTATGGTTGGGAACGGACAAAATACAGTTTTATCGATGACTCGGTGAGCGCCCAAGTCAGGGAGGACAGGAATCATCGATGACGCATCGTGTCTATTAAATTTTCATTCGACGTCGCTTTTCCTTATGTCCAACCCGACCCAAAAATATCATCATCATCGAGTGTGTGGAGATGTCGGGAGTCACCGGCGGCCAAAACCTCGCCAATTGCCTCTCGGCTAACTGACGTGTCTTTCACGAGAAGAGCGTGATTATTATTTAAGGCCAGGACTTTTGGCGATTATAGCGTTATTTTGGCTCTACGGTAATCAGAAAAAGACTGCCAACTAATGTACTTAATCGCCAATACTTGAGAATAAAATTGATAAAATTCTCGCTACAATTACTATTGCACGCTTCCGTATAATGTGTTGCCAATAAGTGTCACCAGGATAAAATGACGAATATAAATGAGTGGGGTCGTTGCTTGGTCCTTTTGAGCATTGTATTCTTTTTTCTCTCTATCTCATTTCTTTTCAATACCAAGTATGAGAAAAGGCTGAGAAAAATGAGTGCGTGGTCATGCAGAGTCGAATTAATCGAATGTCGATCGCATTAGTGCGTTATAATTGTCGTGGAGGTCCGTGGGTTAAATGTTTATTGGGTATCGAGAGAGACACACAGGTACATTAGAGAGCGAGGATAACTTTTCCGCCAACGTAGGGATAATTTTGCTTTGGCGATTGTGCCACACTGGTAAAGAATTGATGAGGTTGCCTTACGAAACCACGATCGTTCGTTTAAATTGCTTAAAAACTGTTTCGAGTCTCAAAGCACGTCCGATTAAAAACAAACAAACAAAAAAAAATATGTGTAATAATAATAATAATAATAACGATAATATTGATAATAATGATGAATGAAATGACAATTTATAGTTGGTATTTATTTGTACCAAATGTATTTGCATTACATTATGATTCGAAGCTCTTTAATTAAAGTGACGATGAGATATAAATGGCACGTTATCAAAAACAAATTAATTATAAACCTATAATTTTTAGTGCCGTTAATATCGTTGCGATTATGCTAATAAACAATAAAGTTGAAGAACGTTGAATTTTGAGCCCCGCACCAGAGTGTTCAATTAATATCATTTTAATAACACATTAAGTGCAAAATTGGAATGCTATTTGATGACCACCACATTTTTATACCATAATTTTCAATTTTTTATGCTTAGCCATCTCCAATAATGCTGTTTTTATTACAAAGAGAGAGAGGGAGAGAGAAATTAATATCCAATTTAATAGCACGTTTAAGAAAATTTTAGGTATCACAGTGATAGAAAAGTAAAGTTACGATTTTTTACGAAAATAATAAGCGTAATTGATAATTACAAATTTACTGCCGTTTGTATTTGTAATTGCAATTTAATGTAGAATGTTGTTTTTTAATAGAAAATAAATATTGCCCACATTGAGATATAATACAAGCTGTAAATAAACATTTAAATTAAATTAATTCGTGGGTGTGAGAAGCAAATGTCGTCGATGTCACGTAAACATTAAAGTTTTATATATTTTACTTCGTAGCTAAGATTATTATTTTAATCGCATGATATAATCCTCCTCTTTAAATAATTTAATTTTGGATTTTTCGATGATTAGTTAGAAAATATTTTCTATTAATCTTGTCATAGAGAATTTCTTGAATAAAAACCTGTAGATTGTTGGCATTTATAAAAGGATGCAAATACATGGCACCTTTGATATTTAGATAGCTTATTTCAACTTTTTCTTTTTTAAAACCTCGAAAATATGCTTGCTTACGGTGTCGAGGGTAAAATAGTGTAATTAAAATTGAGATCTCGACGAAATTCTTGAAAATTAAAAAATACGTCGGTAAATGTTGTGAATGACAAAAAGGATAAAGTTATATTAAACTTTGGGATTATTTGCTTTGTAGGAATATTGTAGGGAGCAGTTATATAAATAATATAGACAATGCGCAAATCATGTGTTGGAAATTATTTCGTGATTAATTTTAATGACCGCTTATTGTAAAAAAAAAAATTTCATAGCACCATTACAACTATTTACCTTTTTTCTCTGTTTAAAATAGCTAAAATAAGCTTTAATGCCATATTACGCATACTTTATTTATTCATGGAAGAAACAAGTGAATGAGTCATTGATACGAAGATTAAAAATTACGCCTGATAAGGAATTACGGATATATGTATTATAAAAGAAAAAAAGAAAAAAAAAAAAATCGAGTGATATTCGTAAAGTGTACGTCAACAATACGAGTCGCTCGATACGAGCAAATGAATTTATTAGATAAAATTATTGTAAATTGACATTCATCGAGCAAGATATTTTAAGCTTTTAAATATTTCTTAAATTATTGATTCGAAGCTTTCATGAATCACGTCATGCGAATTGTAGTGCCGCAAATACAGGCCGCCGAAGTGTTTATTAAATTTACTTTTATCGCGATATTCCTTTTTTAACATTTACCTCTCACATTCACATCGTCTCTATATTACCAAACACACACGACAAACACAATTTAATCTAAATTGTAAATTTTGAATGCGTAAGTTTAATTTATAATCATCATAATAATAGCAGCAGCAGCATCAACAACAACAACAACAACAACAACAGCAACAACAATAATAACAATTCTCTGGGCGTAATTAGCAGTGCATTAACGATGCATCCAGCGAGTGACCTTTTTCCTCGTGCCAAGGAAATAAAAGCTACGCATAACCGTAAACGCAAAAAATTAATTTTATTATTTTAACGAAGAGAAATTGTAAATTTTATAACGAAAGGAAGAAGATGCATGCTCCCCAAGCTTCTCCCCCCCCACCCCAACATTTCACGTAAACAGCCTAGTTTGCATTTGCCTATCTTATTGGGAATTTAAACACCGACTGCTGCCCTCATCCATACGACAGCCAATGTCAGCAGACGTCAAGCACTGTAAAAATATTGTATCCATTATAGGGATTCTCGGGGCACGTGACTCCCAACAAATTACACGAATAGTAAAATCCGCCTCATCGACACGATAATAATTTAATTTAATTTAATTAATGCCTCGCTCGATCAGCCCGAGACTTTGCGGAGAGGGACACTTTGCGCCAAAGTTAATTAAAGCCTCGCGGCACCTGCGACGGCACCAGCCCACCGACCCCACTATTTTTATTATTAGGGAAATTTCGAGTGTTGTACCAGGAAAAGCCTGGGATCCACTCGTCGCGCGGCTAATCTCTCCCTGTCCCCGCTACCTATGTACTTGTCGCTCCAAACTCTCTTCGACACGGAAAAGATCCTAGCCCCACCGCGCGAAAATGGAGATGTTGTTGTTGGCCTCTCTATGCGCAAACTCTTCTCGCCCTCTGTCACATCCCAGCCACTACGGAATACCTCTCCCTCGCACCCCTCCCGCCCTCTCCTCCTTTCCCACCTTTGCCCCATCATTTCTCTGCCTAAGTGATTAGCGCTGTTTGCTTGCCTACAGGGCAGCCCGCTTGTCGTAATAAATAAAGGGAACGCGAGAATGCGCGTTGTTGTAGGCCGGCTGTGAGGAAAGTGTGGGGGGCGGGGGAGGCACACGGATTTTCCAGTACCAAATGCTAATTAATGCGTGGATTAGAATTTGACGAGCTGGCTGCGGCCAATTTTCTTCGCTCTGGCTGCTTGGCCGTACAGTTTTCTGCGGCCGTAGCGAGCGTCAGCAAAGTGCTTTTATGCATCGATAAGACTGCATGTAAAATTTTAGCAACGAGCGCTTGAGCCGAACAAAGACCAAACAAAAAGGATTTCTCCGCGTCTTGCGTGACGAAAATATCGAGGTTGAAAATGCCGAGTGAATTGTAAAAAGTGGGATTTTTGTTGATGATAAATGCACGTATGCAACAAAATTTATATTAAAGCGAGAGGATGGGGGGTGGGGTTGGGGAGTGGGCGATACGGCATCAACGTGGGATTTTCTCCGAAATTCGTGGCTCGATTATTAATCCCGCTGTATAGAATGGAGCTGAACTTTAAATGTTTCTCTCCTTTAATTAACCGCCAGTTTTTCATAACGAAATACTTTATATTTCATCAATCACCTAATAAGAGCGCAGCATTTACTCGCGCTTATTCTTCTCCTGTCGCTTAGCGCCAACTTATATTTTCTCTCCGCAAAAGATATTATCCACACAATATATGAAATTAGCCAGAGGGTGTGGGTAGGGAAGCGTGTGCCGTCCTCTTAAAATCGATCATCCATTGAGCGTTGCTTTTATTTGAAAAAGGTTGGAGAGTGATTTATTTTTCTAAATTATCCCTTCGAGCATAATCGCGAACGTAATCGAAAAAGGTAAAGGAGAGCTCGGCTCGTTTCAACATTATTTAATAATTAATGCCTTAAAGCAGGCTGAAATAATTCTCTTACCTACCCAGGCAGATGATGCACTATTTCGTCGTGACGAGAGAGAGAGAGAGAGCGCGCGCGTGTGTGTGTGTTCGGATGTGAGTAATAACGCCACAAATAGATACGCATTTGTTCGCAATTAGGAAAAAAGAAAAAAATCGAAAAACAACGAACGCACTGCCAAGAGCCTTAGTCGAGCCCGTACTTGAACTCATCATCCCCTTATCAATTTGATAATTGTATCGCCTAATGGCATTTTCTCTTGGTGTGCGCACTTTAGTTGCCGGGTATGCCAAGGGGGAAAGGGTCTCGGAGGTTAAAAATGTCCGATGCTAATGGAACGCTGGCATGCATCGCCCGACGACCCGATGCCTGCACCCACTCCACATCCCATAACATAAGCAAGTCCAAATAAAAATAGATCATTTCCCGAATGCAGCGTCAAGGGTCACACGAGGTTCCGGTAGGGGCAGGGGTGGGGCGGGCGGAGGCGGAGGCGAAGCGAAGCGTTAGGAAGTCTCGGTCGGCGAGGCTGCGCCGCAAATTAATAATTCAAGTCGTAAGTTTTAATAACGGCCAAGGCAAGCTGATGCGTCCAGCCTGGATCAGCTTCGTACGAGCGTGAGATAGAAAGTTGATTGAACGATGTCATCGGATCCTATCGTCAAGAGTGTAAATGTAGGAGGTGCGCCCCGATCGCACACCTATGCTACGCGCATCGGTATCAACGGCCTCTTCCCCCCCACCCCCCTCCACCCCCCACCCACCAACAATCCCATCCCCCGTCGCTCCCCGCCGCTCGGCACGCATGGACGCTCGAGCAGCCCCGGGTACTGAATTACAAAACACTGGCGTGGAGAAACAGTGCGCGAGTGCGTGCGCGGGAGTTATTCGTAAACCCGTGGGAATGGCGACCCGCGGGCGATATGCGCCCTGCCAAAGTCAACGGCGAAGGTTACGGACGTGTAATGCCATTTTAATTGCGACATCGGTTGGATGGAGAGGCCGGCCATTAGCGTCAACGAGTGAGCTAACGAGTATTCTTTTTTTCGACTCGACCCCGCCCCGCACCCGCTCTCTCGCTCTCACTCTCACGCTCTCTCGCTCACTCTCACGCTCTCTCGCTCTCACGCACGGCCGGCCGGCCCAAGAGTCTCGTAATAATGGCAGCTTTTATCGACGTTCCGCGGGAATCTCACCTTTTTCCTCCATTTCGCGTATTTCCCCGCCACCGCTCAACCACCCAATCTAGACATTTTATAAACAGACGGAGATTCGGTCCGGGAATGGCTGAGTGCACACACGAGGCGCGCAACAACACGAGACGCCGATCACAGCCAAGTGTACAATTACTCGGACTCGATTGATTGAAGAAAACCTTATCCCCGCGAGACTAATCATTACTCGTATTTCCTTTTCTCGCAACAACTCGCACTTTTCGGATTTTCGGCCTGCCTCGTAGAAGCCAGAGGGCAACTGCTAACCGAACCCTTAGTGGAGGGCAAAGTACCGGCCTTGAAGATTCTTGAGCCGAGCACGAATATGGACACGTCAAACGGGCGCGCTCAATGGCACCTAATAATCCTTCAAATTCCTTAAAATTCCTTAAAATTCGTTAAAATTCGTTAAAATTCGTTAAATCAGCGGTAAAGGCTTAACGCAATGTCATACGAAATGATCGTCGATGTACAAGCGCGCGCAGGTGGTGGTAGTGGGCGTGTGGCGGCGGGGTTATTGGTGTATGGTGAAGCGCGAGGGGAGAAGCGCGAGGGGAGGGGGGGCTTCGGGGACAGCGTGCGCTCGGGTTCGACCCCATCGTGACGATTCCGGGAAAATCGACGCCGCTGATAAACTCGGGCGTGGAGGAGGGAGGAGGGCGCGCGATACCAAAGTCGAAGCAATTTCGCCGCCGCGGTACGGCACGACACGAAAACACTGCTGCGCATCGGGTAAATTACTTGATTCGTAAGGGCGTCGTGGAGCGCTTGCGAGGAAGGGAAGTCGACCCACCGGGGCTTCTTTTCGTTTAGCCTCGGCAATTCACCTGATTTGCATTCTCCTCGGGCATAAAATCCCCAGCCACGGCACTTTGCTGCGTTCTCGTACACAGCGGGATAGCAGAGGGCACATTCGTTTTTAATTGCCCGTTAATCGATCGGTCGGCCTTTATTGCCAGCGAGCGGCTGGATCTGACAGAGTGTCGTCGCACTCGGGAAGAGACGCGCGCGCGCGCGCTCACGGCCACGTGTATGCCTCGCTTTAAAAGGCGCGAGTTGCCGTGGCTGCCGCAGGGTGGCACGTGGCCCTGGGGTCCCGTGCACGCGGATCGGCGACGAGGAGGAAAACGAGAAAGTCGGCGGTCCGCTTTCCAGTCTCGACCGAGGCTCGGGATTAACGTTTGTCGCGTATCCGTCGTAACACTTATCGGTTGCTCGGTAGTGGCGGCGGTAGTGGCGGGGGGGGGGGGCGGGGGGTTGCTGAACGGGCGTTGCCGAGTCTTAGCCGCTCGGTTATCGGGCTGCGCTTATCTCGTTATCTATGTCTAATAAGCCGAGTAGAATTGTACTGGCAGGCAAGAGTCTCGATTGTTATTGTTAATAATAGGTGGGACGAGTATTGGGTTGAGACGCAGTGGTAAATAGAGCGTTAGTAGCCATTGAGTGCGACGGTAATGGAAAAGTGGGGGGAAAGTGTGCTTTTTCCTTGGCGTTCCGAGGACGTGGACTGGGAGCAATTGTAAGGGAATTGGTTTTCTAAGGTGTGTTATTGGAGGCGGCTTGATTAGCGAAATGGATCGGTTGATCCATTGCAGGGGAAGGGACGCGTTGATGCTTAAAAGGTCGTTTAGGAAGCGGGATGCATAGGTAAGGGACGTGTGTCAATTTGCGGTTGTCCATCGAGTTGCTCTTCAAATTGGCCAAGGCCATTAGAGCTTGAGATGGCTTTGTTAAATAATAAACATGTGGGGGAAGGTGTTTTGGGTGAGTGAGGTACGTGTGTTGGGAAGCATTGGCTTAAGTTTCCGCTTTCAATTTAGCTTTGGAGCTAAATGAATCTCGCGTAGGGACGAATAAAGATTCTTTGGTCGTCCGTTAGAGACGTAATGTCGATACTCTCTCCCAGACTAGTAATCTATCTTTATTGACAAACACGGTTTTTTTATTTTCGTTTTGATATTTCAGTCGGCCCGCTCATTACTACCAACGTCTTTCGAATCGTTGAATCTTTACTTTTTGTTCTGGAGATTGGATGAGGCGCCGCCAGATATCATCTACATAAAGCGGGATATAATTCATTTAAATGATCGCACTTTCATTTAAATAGATTAAATTTTCGTAATTCGTATAAATGAATGAGTATTCCGATCCACGAGCATGACGTATTTGGAATTGCAAAGCGGTTAGCGTTACCATTTTCCCAACTAGTTGCTCCAAATCTCAACCAACTTCCTAGCACGCCATACGCATATTTAGATCTCGCGAAGTCTCGGAAAGTATAATTTTATTAGAGGCGCCGAGAGGAGGAAGAATTTTTTCATCGGCCCTCGTTCGCCGAAGCGGAGACGCAATTTTATTGAACGTTTACGAGAAGGCGATAAGGGCAAAACTGTATTCGTTATCGTCATTCCCAAGTTATCTCATACGCTCATACTCATCTTGGATGTGCAATAAGGCTTACGGTAGTTGGCGCGAGGAGATGTAGCAACTTTGCAGCGGATGAACTATGTGTTTGAAAAAGGGAAGGACAAAAGATGAGGAGTCGGATAGGGCATGTCGAATATGTACGTGCATATGAAATATTAAAAGCAAGTTCATTTTATGGGACAGACTGGCTAGGTGCTTTCTTTTCCTCTTCACCGCACGACAACCAGTTTTTAGCTCTGTCTATCTCTCTCGCTTACCCCGACACCGCACACCCCCTCCGTTCTTCGCGTCACGCACCCTTCGCACACGCGCGCACGCACACGCGCTTGCGTTTTCGCGCGGAAGCGTGCACTGTAGCCAGCGAGACGGGGATTCACGGGGCTGCGAATGGCGAGAAACCAGGCCGATCGTGGCTGCACGCGTGTGAGTGTGTGCATCTAAGCACACGTGTGCACGGGGACTTTGCTATAGGAGGATTATGTAAATAGAAAAAAATGAGACTCCTGAGCGGCGCAGCTGTGCGTGTATAGTCCGAGTGGGTATCGCGCTCGACTTTATTTCATCGGGCCACACGCCATTGCTCCGAGGTCAATAGTAAAAATGGAGATGTGTGCAAAGAGAAGTGGCACGGAAGGAATTTGCCGTGAGGATGGCCGGTGAAAAGTGCGAATACGTGTTTAATGTGCTCGGAGTTGGGGGGGGGGGGCGCCACTTGTCTATGTGCCCGCAAAACGTGGGCGCGCGTTGTCTTTTCGCCCAGGCAACGCTATAATTAGATAGCAATTAATTCCTCCTTTATTGTGTTCCCAAGTTCATAATCCATGATGAATGGGGCGCCGCCGCCCCCCCTCCCTCCCTCCCTCCGCTGTTTTTGGCTAGCGCACTTGATGAATTGGAGAATATTGAAAGCCAGCCGGCTCTCTATGAATATGAGCCTGCTTTGCGCTCGATTCCATACTCGATAAATACGAGGGCAATTTTTACACGGCAAAGGCCTTGGTTCTTGGCCAGTTACGCGTGCAATTAGTGGCGAAATGCTCGTGCACAGGATGTTAAATCTCATGAAAATGAAAAACAAAGGACATTATAAGAATTAAGCGCGGCATTCTACCTAATTACTTTTGTAAATTTAAGTTTCAATACCTGTGCTAATAATATTTCTGGCCTTAACGGCATTTACAACGAACTCGACGGCATTTGTTAGTTTCCTTTTAAGTGTCTGTAAACTTCACGTTGCTTGCTCTTTGATTATTATATGAAAAGCAATGCCAACAAAATCTTCATTAAAAACTTGTATTATCATTGTAAAAGGAAAATTAGTAGGCAAGTTTTCGGAATCATTGATTACGAATCGGCAGTTTGAGCGAGGAAATTCATTGTTTAATACAAAGTTATCTACTTAATGAATAATTAATAAATGCGCGCGCTCCCGCGCACCAACACACACACACACGCGCGCGCGCATAATTACATAATTGACATATTTTATGCAAAGTTATATATCCAAGTAGATTTTTGGTGCTACTAATTACGAATTTGCAATTATAAATCGTTGATTCATAATTAGCAAATTTAAAAATTTGTACAGACTAATTTTGACGAACACACTTGAGAAATGAAAGCTGATTAATGCAAGCTTTTGAATCTTTAAAAGTTTGAGGAAATAAGACGTGAAGAAGAAAAAAAAATTTGCAACTATTTTGTTAAACTTCACATTTGTTCATAACCTTTTTTTCTATTGTGAGTATTTTCACGTGAAAAAATTGTTTTTCACATTTTTCTCGTAACCGGTACTTGTGGTTACGAGTTAATTGTTCGATTGGACGTTTCACCATTCGGTTTAATGTTAATACAGCAAATGAAATGCTATGGTTATCCACACCTGCGCGCGAGACAACAAATTGAAAAGTTGCACGGCATTATTTTTCTCCTACAATAGGCATTTTATCAAACGTAAGGCAAATAATTACTTCAAGATAATATAAGTATTATTAAGTTATATAAGGCAGATGTTTAATTTGCGTTAAATTGAGACAAATAAAAATGATATTAAATTTTCCTGCTTTTCATCAGTAAGACTGCATAACTCGCCTGGGTCATGTAATAAAACACAATCGTATAAAGTGGAATCTCACGCACTTCTTATTAATATCGTTGGAAATTCGGTCTTTTCTTTTCTTTTTTTTTTGCCTAAAAATTTCTATTTAACTCTCTTCGTAACGCTCATCGACTATTAAATGCGTCAGCGTTGTATTTCAATCTCACTCTGGAATAAAGTACGAATGTGATATTTGAAAGTGGCGAAATGAAATGCAAAAGTGCTTTTTGTAATAAATCTTTAAAATATCATCGAGGAAAGGTGTTAAGATGTCTAAGAAAAATCATAAGAATAGAAAGATGTCATTGGGGCGCATTTTAATTATCCGCGGCGTAGCTTCAGATTTGCGAATGCTCGCGTAATATTTTCCGACGCGCTGACGTGGTGAATGAAAGTACCGACACTCGACGGATTAAAAATAGTAAGAGCAGTTTCTGATAATATTTTAACCGTTATTTATAAGATTTGCATGCGCGCGGCAATTGCGATAATGCGCATCCAAGGAGACTTATTAGAATCGGGAAACTACGAATAATATCCAAGTATGGGGCTAATTTCGCTTTACGTACCGCAACATTTACCAAGCTCCCGCTCGCCTCGATAAATTCGTTCCCAAAATACATAATAGAAAGCGAGTAGAGAGACAAAACGAATACTGCATACGGGCGAAACAAAAAGTAGTCGATGGGGCTCTCGTACAAAGGAAATCGTAAGCACAAAGCTTTTCTGCCACAGCATTTGACATCTAGTAGAGTAGCAATGAGCGAAAGAGAGCGAGAGAGAGCGAGAGAGAGAGAGGTGGAGCGCAATGGGTCCAAGGAGAGCACCGAGAAAATCACACGGATTGTCAGTGCAGGCGTGTATGGTGCGACGAGCAAAACAACGGGGAGGAAACGTAAAAATGTATAAGAAAAGGGAGTAAACTAAGAAACCAAGTTTGAAAGGCAGAAGGGGAACGAGCGAGGCAAGAACAACGAAAGAGCGGAGCGCGCGGCGGTGACGGAGCGCAGCGACGGCGGTGGGGGCCGGGGGCAGCGCGGGGTCGGCGGCCGTTTATTGTAGGTGCAGCATTCGTGCCCGCACACGCGCGCGGCCCGTCGCCCTCACACAGATACAGATAGATAGAGTGAGAGAGAGAGGGAGAGAGAGAGAGAGGCGAGCACGCACAAGCCGTGCCACGGCTATTGCCTATAGAAGCGACGGGCACACGCGGCTCTCCAACTCGGCCGCGTCCGTCGGCTTCCTTAGGGCCGTGCACCCGGCTTCGTTCGCCCCGCGCCATCGGCTTGCCACACCTGGACGCTCGATGCCGGGGCAGCGTGCGTGCGTGCGTGCGTGCGTGCGCGCGCGCTTAGGTAATTGCGGCGGCGAGGAGGAGGAGGGAAGGAGGAGGCGTTTTCGAGGAGGCCATCGATATTCGCTGGGCGTGAAGGGGGGGAGAGTCGGCGATTAAGGGAGCGGCGACTCGATTTTATATTATGTGCGATTCGAGTGCCAGCAATGGGAGTTTCGGGAATCGCGTTGTTGTTCCATGTGCGTCGCATTTTAATACGAGGCTTAGCGCCCGAGGTATCGGTCGTGCGCTGCACGTCCTGGCAAATAGAAAGCTGTTAAACTTAGCGGCTTATTATCATAAGACGACTATTACATTGCGAAATGGTAAACCTCGAGGCAACTGACACAAACTAATCTCGGCGAACGACGGTGAAAAAATTTGAAGCCCCAGCGGCCGTTTCGCCTGGCCGAATGTAATACGACAGTCCTCGACTTTTCAAGCGCGCCACCCTTTCCTTCCCGACGTCCAGGCCCTGCGGTTTTAATAAGAGCGACTCGCGCTCGAGCGCATCAGGCGCATAATGTCGCAGCAACGCGACTCGATAGAGATCGGGACTCCTCGGCTCTCTGCGCATTTACGTGTGCGTGTGCACGCAAGGTGAGCAATCGAGTAAGAGATGACGACGACGCGACGACGACGACGACGACGACGACGACGATGACGACGATGACGACGATGACGCTGAAGACGGCGACGAAGACGACAACGAAGACGATGACGAAGACGACGATGAAGACGACGATGAAGAGGACGATGGCGACGGCAGCATCGGCAGCGGCAACGGTAGCGGTGGCGGTGGCGGTGGCGGCGGCGGCGGCGGCGGCGGCGGCGATGACGACGACAGCGATGACAGCGACGGTGGCAATGGCAAGAAAAGGAATTCCTAACCGGCTGATTCATCCCGAGGCTCGTGTAACAAGCCATGGCCTCGGCGACATACCAGTACTGTAGCTAAGGCCCCCACGGTCCCCGGCCGCCCTCTCGACCCCCCGACATCGAAACTCGTTAAAAATAATAAAATAGGATTACGCCGCGGGGATTGCCCGACCAACGTGGAACAAGACTGTCGGGGGGTGGGGGAGGGAGGGTATCTCGTGCGAACCGGGGCCCTTGATTTCCCACCGTTTAACGCCAATGGGACTTGGTTAAGCCGCTTGCGTGAAAAGACGCCTTGCCCTCCCCGGTTTCCGCCCCCGCTCGCTTTCCATTAGCTTACTCGGCTGATTCACGTATGTCCGGCGAAATTGTTGCATATATCCTCGATCGGGACAGATTTAGCAATAATTTATATGCATGCTATGGCCGAGCGCTACCGCTAGTCATTGTAAAGTTATTTGCTATTTGTTTGCTAATGGAGTAGCTGTTTATAGCGTCGGGGCGACAATTATTTTATTGCAATAGTATTGTTACTGTGGGGATCGAATCGTCTTATAGCCGAATGACAATAAATGCACTTTGATTATACGGGAGATTCCGTAATGGCGCCGGGGCCAAGTTCTTATAAATTTTGCATTTCATGAAAGTAGGTATACATGCTATATATACATGATATATATAGTATAAATGCTATAGCGCGAGATATTATTTAAACTTTAAATAATTTATACGGGTTCGCCAGTTTAGCTTAAAGATAAAAGGCAAGGGTTCTATTTATTGTTTACTTCGACGAACTCATAAATAAAGAAGACTTCTTATAGCCGTTTATTCAATTACAGCCGTCCTATTTTGCGTAAAGCAAGGTATAAATTTTATCAAGTATTACATACGAGCAACACCTATAATTAAAATAAAATAATTATACTGTAATTGTTTGCGATTATATGCCTTAATATTACCTCTTTTTTTCATTATTATCTAAATTTTCCATGTCAAGATAAATTAAAAATAGACTTGCGTTATAAATATTTAAAATATTTAAAACATTATGGTGATTGGGAAGGACAGTTTGTCGTAATTGCTCGATTGATAAAAATAAATTAGCTAAATAATATGCAACGGCAATATAAAGCACACACTGTGTGTGTGTGTGTGTGTGTGTGTGTGTGTGTGTGTGTGTGTGTGCTTTGTGCCCGGGGGCAATTAGACATTTGATAATAGCGAATCAGGCAAGCTAAATCTAATTAATCAATAAATAAAAGTTCACGATAGTCTCGATAAACAATTTTACAAGCAAATTCACGTCCATGTAACAGCGCAAAAGTCCAAAGTTGCCAATCTCCTTAGATAGCGTGTGTTCTCAATTAATCAACTATTGCACAACAGTTTAAATACTACTCGCTGCACATTGTTCATTTTCTTCGTTTTTTCTTTAACGCGCACGCACACACACTCGCGTGCACGCGCATTGTCGTACAGCACGTCAAGTATTATATAGTGAGAGCCCAGGCGCTCGGCAAAATAAATTAACAGTGGAATCTTTATATTTATCCGTACTCACGAGCGATATTACAAATTACAATGACAGCGGCAATACGGAGAGCGGAAACGGCCTAGGAACGATTACTTATCCGATTATCGCGACTAATCTTCTTCACTACCCTAACCCCAAGATTTCACTTTAAATATTCCTCTTAAATCGTATATTTATCAATTTGAGGTGCGCGTTTATCAATGGGAACGTGCGCCTCGGTATTCCGATTTTATCCCCACGGTCAGCAATCGGACCCGAAACCCGTTCTCAGGGTGCTTTAAAATACAGCTCCGTCGTTAGCAAATCCCCAGCGAAAATCTATTTGCCTCCACGGACACGAGGGCCACGACGACTAATACCTACGTAATTTCCTGCAAGTAGCGTAGTAGTTTTTTCATCCGCTGGCCTTCCGATCCGTAAAAGCGATTCGGCTCCTGCAAAATACACAGGCTCGCGAGAGCAGTCGAGAGTCGCCGAGCCCTCGAAACTGCCGAAATTCCGACATCCGTCAAAAGTTAACCGACTTGGCCAAATCAGATTATTAAGAAAGCCCTTAACGATTTGGTGGGACACCCAAGTATTTGAAGCCCTCAACGCAGGTGCACTTTAAACACGAAGAAGTAAAATAATTTTCACATTGAGTTCGGTGGATGGGTTGTGTGCGTGTGCGCGCGCGTATATTGTTTGTAAACGGCTTTATAAAAAGAGCGCAAACGAGTAAGTGCGCTTGCGTGTATAAATATGTGTGCGTAAACGAGGTGAGTTGGCTTGGTGGTGGAGAAAAAGTTGCCGGCGTAAGAGATTCTATTTTATTGCGCTGCTTATATTTTAACCTGATTATCCTACCAACGCTCAAATTGAATTCTATACTTGCGCTGCCCAGCACTACTGCAGGTCATCAAGTACATCAAGTACATCGGTACTTTTATTTATCCAAAAAGTCCAAGACCAAAAGGAAACGAAAATCCGCAAACAAAAAAAAACGACACCTCCCTTCCACTCCAAGAGCGTAATTCGTTCCAGAAATCGTACTCCCCCACCCCCCTTCCCATACATAGATACACGGCAGACTAAACGCAAGAGCATTTCTTACCAGGACATAAGTCTGTCTATCCCCCGACTGCAATTGGAGAATATATTATCAGAGGGCATGAAAATACACGTTGTTTTATCGATATCATTGTCGTTCGCTTCTTGACTTCCGCGTGTCAAGCAATGCATGCACACTCGAGAGCTCAACCGCAGGAAAAATGCCGCCTACACCCAGCTCGATCCAATTCTCAAGAACGAGTCGCGTCCTCCAATCGATCCACCTCATTAATAATAGCCCCCCTCGCACCGCTGAAACAATAATTAATTACCCGCGGCAGCCATTTGAATTCGCCTCTCCTCCAACAATACCAGTGGACAAAGGAATTTTTCTCCCCACCTCCCCACCCACCCGCACACCACGTCCATCCCCGGGGTGGACGGGCGGGCCGAGGCCATTGCATCTCATCGCGGCAATACTATCCGGAGCACGCGGCTTATTTCCGCCTGGGCTGCGGAATGACTTAAGTGGACGACTGCACAAGAGCAACGCGAGAGATAGCGGCGGCCAGTAGTCCTCGATCCCTGGCTGAAGAAGTCGAGCTCGGGCGACGTTGCCAGACGTCGCGAGAGCCGAGCGCCCCGCCGCCGAAGGGCACCAGCACCACCACCACCAGCAGCAGCGGCGGCGGCGGCCGCAGCGACGGCGGCGACGACGGCGGCTGCGGCGGCCCGCATCTCGTCAACCGCGGGGCCTCTTCCAGTGGTCCCGTGCATGGCGTCCGTAGCAGCTTCGTGATTCAATCTCTCTCTATCGTAGCCAGAGCCGCTGCCGCCGCCGCCGCCGCCGCCGCCGGCACCACTCGCTCGACTTTTAAGAGCACACGGCCCCGCGGAGTTGTACGGATGCCGAGCGCGCACGTGCGCGAGCGTATGTGTGCGCTCGCAGAGAGCGTCGCCGTGTTGTCGCTCCTTTCTCTTTTTCCGTTATTCAAGGCCTCTCTTTCCTTTATTGCCCTCGCCTCGGCTGCGCGAGCGGAGCCTGGCTTTGCTCCTTTGACTCGGCCATTGTTTCCTACGAGGGCGCGCGCGCGCTCCTTGCCGAGTTGTGCACCGCGAGAGAGACGCCCTTTGTGCAGATCAGCCTTTTATCGCTGCTTCCGCGGTCCTTTGCAGCCCGAGCGGGCTTTGCCGATTTTCCGGGACCGCCCCGTTATTAGTCGGCTTTACCCGGGGAAGGGGATTGGGTTGATCGGGGGGTGGGGTGGGGTGACCGCGAGGCTGGAAAAGCGTCGGAGCGCGCGAGTGTAACGGAATATTCGAGTGTGCCGAGGGAAATGATAGGGCGGGCCGCTGCTGCGGGTGGTGCTCCACGGGTGTCGGAGGCATTGAATTTTGAGCTTGCGATGGCTGAAATGCGAGGCGTCGAACGAAAATCGCCACGGTGAACAAACACCGCCGCCGCCGACTCTTTCGGCCAATTGTCAACGGACATTGTTGCGCGAACGCAGGCATTGGGCGGGTGGATATTTTGTTTTTCGTTTCTAATTGGATAATTAGGGAGCAAATGCCTTCAATTATCGAGGAGTGCTTGGGATGAAGGTTGGTTGGGGCTCGTCGTTGTCGGCTCGTGCGCTTCCGAGGCATTTAAATGAAAGGCAGAGAGACCTCGTCTTTCTTGCATTAGACGATCACGATTCGCTCGAGAGAGATTTTGAACTCCGGGCTACCTACCCACTTCCGGTAGGTGGCCAATTGGAGAGGAGGAGAGCTCTTTGTATGCCCGTAAAAAACCGTTGGGAAGAAAATTTGGGGCGCCGGTTGCTGTAGTAGGTTGGATGATGGCTGGCGATGGCAATGGCTGTCGGTCAGCTTCGCTCCAAGTGACGGAGTGGCTAGCGATGGGATTCGTTCAAAGTACGTTGCTGGGATTGAACGAATTCTAAACCGAAGGGAAATAATGAGGCTGCCGGCAGTGGGAATAAGTAACCAAACAGCTCATATGACCCGCCTCTCCTATATATACAACATATAACAGTCGTGTCGCTTGTAGCAGTGATGTTGAGCAGTGTCTCTTGAGTGTGTAATGTAACACCTTTGAAAGTCGGAGGAGCGTCGCTTATACTGTGGTAGACGTTGTCTTTTAATACTTTTTAGCGTTTAAGCGAAAATTCAAATAATACTGGCCAGAGTGATGTGCCGCTGCTTTCGGTGGTGTAGTTCTCGAATGAAAAATAAATTGTCATTATATGGTGGATAGAGTGCAGGGGGAATTAAAATTTTCTTTGCCTTTCAAGCTCGTAATATTGCGTTGGTAATAATAGATGGTTTTTTCGCATAAAAGCGTAGAAAATGTCTAGTTATTAGCTGCAGACGTGTACTTGAGGTGGATCTTTGGCAATAAGCAGCTTGTAAACAGTAGTTGAAGCCTGTAGAAGAGCGTGCCAATGTACGGGGAAAATGCGAATTTAATTTTACCTAAACAATTGGAGGGCCGAGGTAGTAGTCGTGGACCGCACTGGAAAATCCATCTCGAAAATCGACCAAATCGTGGCGTTGATCGCACCGGCAACAACGAATAAAAATGCCATAAAATTTACTGTTTGAGCGGAGGCGCGGGAGGGCGGGGGGGGATTTAAAATGGGTCAATGACCTTGTGAGACATTATTGTTCGGGATTTCAGCGCGTTCTCAAGTCAGCTGAAGGAGTGCGCATAAAACACGTGATCCTCGTGGCAATATATCTTCTTCATTAAGTCAATTAAGATGGTAATTTCGAATGCAATATGTACAATACACGTCCAACTCATGGCTGGATCATTGGATGATTTGAAATTTAGTGCTTTTCAGAGCGCGCGTTAAGACCTAGTCTGATGCTCGCTGAATAAATATAATAAAATAGCCAGGCTGGGGGGTGGCTAGGAAGGTGGAAAAGTTAATGACAAAAATTTCATGATTATTCGTAATTTATTTGCGCATGTTATGTTTTAATGGGCGAGAGCTATGCGCTCTGTTATACTTCGTTATTATCGAAGGGGCGCACGGAGCATAATGATGACGTATTAGTGGAATTAATGGGCATTAGCATTGCTGTTATTGCAGTCTTAAACTTATTTGAATTTGTTGAAATTAAACTTTTGTCTGTAATGATTTATGAAAGAATCGGCCCGGCCGTACAAGGGAATTGGGGATGTGCATTTAATAAATGAAACTTCTGTTGAAACACGAGCATAACTCATGTTCCATTCAAGAACGTTTCTCGTGGCAAATTGTTATTTTGGAACAGTTGCGTTTTGTCTTGAAATTTCGAGCACGCCGTAGCCTTATATTACAATCAAGTCATTATATATTATCCATCTCATTTTAATATTATGGACATTTAGGGAAGTTTTAGTACCCCATTGACGGGGCGGGGGGGGGCACTCTTTCTCACTATCATCTCATTCGAAAACCTTTTTCAACTGCTCTCCTCCCATCAAGGTCCGGGTAATCAGAGTACGGAGAATGTTTTCGACGCGTAAATACGTTGGCTGAATTTGCCGAATATGTTCTCTGTTGCTAATATTGCATTGGCGCTCTAGTTGCCGAAGGTGACCCCTTTGGCCTTGTATCGATATATGTTTTTGAAAATATTATTACTTTGAAAAATCCACTCGCTCAAAACACACACACACAAACGAATACTTTCAACTAATTCTCTCTCTCTTGTTTTCTTCATCTTTCCTTTTCTCCCCGTTTCTTCTCTCGTTAAAGGCGCACTCTTTCGCGTCTTTGGCTCGAAAATTTGTGTCTCGCGTTACAAAAAAGTTGCCGCTACTCGAAAATGTAGCGCGAAATTCTAATAAGTAATTAACTTGTTAAATGCGTGCTTAGTAACAAATAACTTTCCTATTGTGCATGCATAAATTATTGATAATACACTTTAATAATGTGGAATCCAAGCTGGCTTGGTCATTAAAGTTGTATTAAAAGTAGTTCCTTGCATTAATAACTCAATTATCGCAAATTCTGAGCAACGCCAGCCTAGAATATTATTCATTTTGTCACAATACTTCTTTATCATCTTAATCAATGTGTGATCTATCAAAAACAAAGCAAGCGAATTTTAATAACAATGTATCACGGAAGTTTTGTGTTTTTAAGCCAACTTTAGTGGTTGGAAATTTTGCGCAATTATTCGGTAATGATTCATATTATACGCTGTTGCCGAGCATTTAGAAGCGAGGCTTCATCATATATATATATTATAAACTCCAGAATCCTTATTTTTCACGCATTCGATCACGATAATTTAGATGGTGTTGATTGATATTATAACAGCACGCCACTACTACGTTTAATAAAATCTCGAGAAGCCGCCACATTCGAATGCAAATCCAGCGTTGACCCGCTCGAGCGCATTTTATTTATCATTGCCAAATTGTGTCTGCAAGCCCCTTGAATTAACCAAACTAACTGCATTCAACGTTATCGACCATTCCCATAATTATTTACCATAAAAGGTAAGCAGTTGTTGAATATATCGTCGTTCCCACTCATAACTTAATCCCATTATAATTTATGTCAAATAAACCAGTTGTCTTTGCCAATCCCGGAGTTTTTACTTCTATTCCAGCACCACGAGATACGCTCTCAGCTACAATCTTGCGGTTCACGGAGCTAAGCCTTTTTTCTGGCAGAATAGCCCCAAGCATTGCACGAAGTTTAGCTGCTGTGGAGTCCGTTAATGTAATATCCAAAAAACAAAGATTCGCCGCTGAAATATAGATATTTCGAACTCTAATTTGATATAGAGTTTTCCCCCCCTTTTTATGTTTCTTGCAATTTAGTTGGGGGGTGGGGGAAGTGGAAGTTTCTTCGCGCTCCGTTGGAATTTGTTTAGAATGATAGATTATTGTTACGTGATGGGCACTCGGATTTGAAATAATGCATAAATTGTATTTTATAAATAAGGCAGAGGTAAGCTTGGATGATGTTTTTCATCGTCTTTTTTTCATCTGATATCACTCCCTCCCTCCCTCCCTCTCTCTCTCTCGTTTTCCAAAGCTGTATCAAAGATACAGATGCAGTTTTCGCTCCTAGGAAATTCTATGGAACAATATCGCGCGAGGCGTAAGATTAAAATAGACTCTTTGTACAATATCAATAAAAGCAGATTTTCTTTTTTATACTTTTTCTCTCTCGTAGCTTTAAAGAGATGTAAGCGCTCTACACTTTTACAGCCACGCCGTATTACTCACTCGGCATTTAATGATTTAATTTGATGAAGGAAAATAGAAACCATAAATCCAATAAAAACTCAAGTTCTAAGGGCTGAACTATGATTAATTATTCGGAAATATGCAAAATATTTACAAATTTTGAAGAGCCTGGCGTAGTAGACTCTGAGCATAACGTCGACAAATAGCCCAAAACATAAAAGAAACTCTTTGTTCGGCATAGCACTACAAAATGACTATTGTCTGTTCAAAATTTTCATTTAGATTGAAAAAAGAAGAAAGAAGTAAAATACGGACTTAAATGATAAGGTTTTCAGCTTTGCAAGAAACTAACGTAAAGTTGTTTTGTTGTGCTTAAACTTTTCATCACTATAGCAAAGGGATTTCTCGGAAGAAAGCAAAGAAAGGAAAGAAAATTGTTAAGCTTGTAAAAGCTAATGAAAATTATACTCCATCCAACACATTCGCCATTTACGTCTTGAATTTATTGATAGAGCCTATAATTTACCGTGCACAAGCTAATATTATAATATGCACATACGTTAATACCAATAGGCACGTAATGTGCGACAATCAGTGCGAGTGAAAAGAGTTTGAAGTAACTTTTTCTAACGTACGGCAATAAAAATAAATTACATAATTAGACGGTTGAAAATCATCGACGAAATAATGATTAGTTTAATAATCTTGGCGCAATACGTAAATTGACTCGTGGCACGTGCTACTCTTACAACCAAATACTTCACTCACTAAGCATCGTTAGTTTATTTATCGGCACTGCCGCTAATGAAAAACGTGCATTTCTCACCTTTTTTAACAACACCCCAATCGTACCATTTTCTTATAAAGTTTTCTCATTCTTGGCGCGCACAGGAGCTCATTTACGTGCAATCCAATGTTAATTCAAAAAATTTTAACACAAAAAATTAAACATAAGTCAAATATCAAGCAATAGGTAAATACGAAATTCAATTGCCTGCGAGTCACGTGACGCCGCCACCCCGACCCGCTCTCCTCGAAAGCGCATCCATTCGAGTGTCAATGTGCCCCGATCTCCAAAGCTTTCCAAAATTAATCTCAAATCGAGCACTCACAATCCTACGACGCCCTCCTACAATATCCAAGCGCCCATGCCCATGAAAATTGGGCTCTTATTCATCCATTCTTATTCATCGGGCAGCAGACTCTTGCATCCGACGACAGCGCGAGCTTAGATTTCGCACGTTGCAGCAAAGCCCAAATGTGAAATGCCTGAAATATGCATCACCTCCTCTGTGTTTGAAACGCAAGGACGATGGCAATTCAGCTGCAAGGCATAGCCGCCTGCAGCAGTCAGACACAGGTCGGCAATCCTCGGGGCAGCCTCCACTGACAGAGACACGAGCCGCGCTTCTTCGCGACTCGGCACTACCACACCGTTGTAACGCGAAAAGGGAAAATAGAGAGAGAGAGAGAGGGAGAGAGAGGGAGGAGAAGGATGGAGGGAGGGAGGGGGGAAAAAAAAGGAGCGTTCCATTTTAGACGGGCGATCTTTTGTTGCTCGTGCCGGTCACGTACGTCGTCTAAACATAAGGTACGTGCCGTCGTGTGCAACCCCAAAGCTTAAGCTCTGCCTCTCGCTACCACCTACCTGCCTTCTTCGGTTTCGTGGCATTCGTCGTCGAGTAATCGCACGTAGTCGTAAATGCACAGCAAACGTGGCGGGCGAGGGATGAGCGACCGTGTGGGGTGGGACGGCGGGGATGCAATAGGGGTCGACTGCCAACTGCGCGGCTGGAACGCGCGAGGGTTGGGGGTGGGGGAGAGGAGGAGGTGGCACACACGTCGTGTGTCGGTGACTTGTAAATTGGCCCGACGTGTAAATCTGCCTTGGGATAATCTCTTTAATTTTCTTCCTTGATGCGCACTCCTACCGGCACTTAACACCGCCATCTAATTGTAATGGTAAAGGAATAATTGTTTGGGCTCGGGGGCTTTGTCAGAAAATTAGGAGCTGCCCTTCTCGGACGAATGAATCGTGTACGTGCGCGCAGCTGCAAGTGGGATAAAAATGTATATATCGTGATGTAGGGATCGCTTGGTGTGTCGTCTACAGGTGTCAGAATTTACGATTGCCGATGTTAAATCACCGACTTGAGCTCCACGATTACGAGTAGCCACTTTTAATTAGTGTCGGCCACTCGCCTAATCAGCACTTTGGCTTGGCAATGTTAAGACGGGCGTGCGATTTTGAAGTCTCCCGGGTAGATCGATAGTTATATAATAACAACAACAACAACTGCAGTAACAATAATTTAAAAAGCGCGTTGCAATAGAAATGCATGGAGGGAATCGATAAGATCGGTGCCGCTTTCTTTTTAAAGTGAATCAGAGAAATATAATTTGCCCATCAATGAGCGGCGTGGAGGAGACAGAACAGAAATAATAAGTTTCGTTTCGCATTGAGAAACAATGATATTGAAATGTAGAGATGTGGGCGGCAATCGCGAATGGACAAACGAGCGTCGGAGATAACAATAATGATGTGCCAAGGTGGTGGTGCACCTCCAACATCAAGTAGTGCAGAAAGTTGACTTTATCTCGTCCAGCCATCAAATTGACCGATCAAACCAACAATCCACAACCCTCTGACATCTAATCTTTATTATGGGCTCGCTTTTTACGACTAGTACATGGGCATTTCTGATTGTCATTTGGACTTTGGGTATCTGCACCGTCAATCAATTATGCTTGCTGCTTTGCTTGTGCGTGCTTGTGTTTCTTATAAACGATTACATGCAGATGATTTTTATTGCACATAAATTCACGGTCGCGAGCATGTTAGATAGAAAGCCTCCATCATAAAAAACCCCCAAAAAGAAAAAAATATTAATTTACCAACAAACGGCACACGCTACACCCAATCATTGTATTATTAATGCACACTCTTACTGTACTTTATATTAAAATGTCTCACTATGTAAATTATTTTGCCCAAACGATGAAATTACATAGAGAACACGGGCTATTATTTCGAGAAAAAAAAGGTTCTTATGTAGGAATTTTCTATATAAATAGTTTGTACTAATAGTTTATAATTTTTAACGACGTTTTAACCAATTGGCATTATAACGTATTGAAAAGTATCGTAATCCAGTCGATTCATTAATTGTGAAATGCCTTTATGGGAGTGCTTTTCGAAAATATCCGAAAATTATCATTAAACTAACACGGCTTATCGCAATATCAAATTCATTGTTAAATTGAAGCTTATTCCATTTTCTTTTGCTTTGTTATTCTTCGCATTTAACGGCGAAGACGGAAATTGTATTAAAAATTAATTGCTTACGGGCGAAAGATTTTTATCGCTACCAAATCTCTCATACAAGTTATTAAACAATGTTGCTTATCTTTGCGAAGAATATCTTTATTATGGCATAAAGTATCGACCCTTTGGACCTGCCCATCCCTCCCTGCAAGTCTGCATTATTTTAGAATTCTTCGTATAAAAACAGACTAAAGCCATTCCTTTCAAATTTTTTTCAAAACTTTCGTCATTTTCTCGCCAATACACACACACACACGTATATATATATATATATATATATATATATATATATGTATATTGCTAAAACGTTGTCTAATTAACTAATGACACTACAGCTCGAGCCAATATATAATTCGTCACGGGGCTTTCGTAAAAAGCAACATCCAATGAGAGAGAATCAAAGTTTGTCCGATCGGCTGAAAAAGACCTCTCACGTTTGAAATGCCCTCCGAATATTAAGGAGGGATTAGTCAGAAAATTAAAAGGTTCTGGGGCCTGCAGCTCCGAACCATTTGAAAACAGGAGCCGCGGCCATCTTCTACATATTCTAACGCATTCTTCACATAATATTATCGTAAAACCGGTATATTATAATAGCGCGGCGAGTCTGCCGGCAAAACAGCAGTGCATCATCCCATTCCTGATAAATATATGTCGAGCCTGCCACTACAACACCCTCGGACAGTCTTCTCGGGTCTTTTATTTCGGCACCTCTTGGCCCGCTCCAAGCGACTCCATCATCTACGTGGCGATGAGTGCGCCTCGGTGCGCACTCTACCGTATCGCGAAAAGTTCGCGGAATTTCGTAGTAGCGCGAGGGAAGCGGCGAAGGGAGAGGAGGGAGGCGCTACGGCCGAGTCTCTCGCTTCGTAAAGTCGAAAGGTCTGCGTAGGAAGCAGGACAACGAAACTTAAAGCTGGCCCGAACGACTTTAGGAACGGGATCTCCTGCTCTCTTACGGCCTTTCCCCATTTACGTGATTGCAACAAGAGCGCGGCGTGGACGGCGGGGCGGGGGAGGGAGGTGGGAAGGGGTGGGGTGGGGAGAGACGGGCTGGCAGTCAGTCGAAGATGTGTCATTGGCATCTATCTATATGTGCTTGATGGCTGTGTGCCGCCCCTACCCTGACGCTGCAGTGGAGAGGCGACGCCGATTAATAATGATTCATTCAGCAATATATATCCGTTGGAAGTGTACCGGGAAGGAGGGTACGTGTGGTGGTTCATGGTAGTAAAGAAATCGAGAGAAGGGGGGGAGATAAGGTTTATTCGTGACGTAACTAGTCTCATTCCGGGAAGCTCTTTTGGCTGACTCAGGTACACAGCCGTGGTAGCGGGGCTGGGCCGTTGACGGGGAGGGGATGGATGTATCGTGGGGCGAGTGGAGGGGAGGGGGTGGGGTGGGGGGAAGGTGCTCGTTCGCGCACGGGAGTGTACGGCGGACAAGAGAGGAGCGTGGTGGTGACGTCATGCACTCGTGTGCAGTTTTTCTCCTTGGCTCGCAGCTCGCATGATTCTTGATCTCCCTGCAGTAAAAACAGCTTCAATTGCCACGCAGTAAGAGATTTCTCGGACTCGCAGACTTTATTTTATATGCCGTGTGCAGATCCAATGCGCCTGCGCCCGAGCACTTTACCAAGTCCGCAGATGTTACTAATTTTTTTTATGCCTCGCCCCTGTCCGTTGTAAGACGGTGTTTGCTTTTGTCTTTCAAGCATCCCTTTTGCAATAAATTCACGTGTGCGACGGGTCGGGAGAGGTTTTTTTTGCGAGGCGAGACCGCATGGGCTTTAGTTGCCGTATTGATTTGTAATACAAATCGTACGAGAGGGGGTAGCAGAGTGGCCGAGAAAATGTGTAATTCTAAATAAAACGGGAGTTATAAATATGAGAGGAGCGAGTGTCTTATTGTGGGACGTAAATAATAAGAATGTCAGATTTTATTTGATATGATTACAAAAGGGATTAATGCCTTCATTTTTTCTCTCGAGTCTCTTCCAAAATACGTATTGCACATGATGATAATATAATACGTTCAAATGCTTGAAACAATATATAAATTGTGTGCTCGAACGCTTGATAATATTTTCCATGCGATTTCATTTTTTTGCAATGCCCTTCGAGCGTAATCAATTCTATTTTATGTGTCGCAAGTCAAATTGTATAAACAATAAAAGAATAAATAAAAAACCTTATTGATAAAAACATGTTCGGTCAGAATAACTTTTAAAACAATGGAATGATGATTTATTGAAAATAATTGCGTCACTATAGAATGCTTAAAAGTCCATTTTTTAGCTTACAAAGTTACCCGAAGATTCATAAAATAGAGTTTAAGTTGTAATTTGAATAGCTCATGCGTACTTAGGCTTTGAGTAGTAATGACGAGTTGAAATTTGTATTTTTCAAAATCACTTTTCGCAATTACGGAAAATCATATACAAACCGAGACCAATAATTCATAATTGAGAAATATCGACGTAATCCTTTCAATATTTTTCATAAGTATAGATAAATTATTTGAATAAATTTTTATCGTGGGCACTGATATAACTGCTTATATGCATTTGCAAACGTAAATGCTTCAAATGAGGTTTCATTTAAATTAACAGATTACGACTTGTTAATAGATTATTCGATAAAAAGAAAAGCCTGAGCGATTTGTTAAACATCGATTTATTTGATAAATTTATTTTTCTTCGATTATTGAACTCTGATAATGCATAGACTTTTCCAAATGAATTTCGATTTTAATTTAGATCTGATACAGATTAATCGATAAACATCGTTAAATGCATCGTATCTCTTTAAAGTTTACGTTAGACTAACTTTGGCTATGAAATTACTTGTATATTATATGGATTATGTTAGGTTTTTAACTTTTATGATATGTGAATTTGATTGTATATTGCGATACAATAGGCGAAATTTTGACTCTTCGATACTATTATTTATTCCAATAATTTAAATCTTTTCGCTATTTTCAAGATGTAAATTATTGATAGTCTCTAAGCACACATATACACAGAGAAACACACACGAGGGCGCGCGCGCGCGCGCGACATTATATAAATATAAAAGCACTTTAAACAATTAATTTCTAAAAACTTTATACGCAATGTTTGCGAGCGTATGGTATTTTATTTTAAAAGTAGAAATAAATTTCTGATATTAATACGAGGATATTAGTTTCGCTAATTCTTAAACTCTTGGCAGTAAAAATGATGCATGGCACGATACTACTGCAATGTTTACCAATACTTTATTTGTATTAAGATAAATAGTTCGAGCCTTATATTCTTTTTATATTTGTAGAATTTAATTATTTTAAGGAAATTTAATAAAATTTTCAGCTTTAATAATAATGATAAATGATGGCGAAATTTTTGGCCATATTTAAGTTAAACACAATGTGAAAGTAATGGAAAAGTTCAGTTCATACTTATATATATAGAACAGAACATACTTATTTCTTGTGTATTTCATATATTTATAATATTACTGGAATATAGTATTCAAATGTTTATTATAATAGTAAAGATGAATCGATCTCTTGGTATTAGCGTTTCAAATTCCAAATACGTTTTCACCAAATGTTTAGCGTTAATTGCTATTGTTTATAATATATATATCTTATTAATGTATAAGCGTACAAGTACACAATTTATTTTGTACGTAAAAAAATTTGAATCTACTTTACCGAGTCTTAAAATTTTTTCTTAATCAATAATCTTATGGTGAATTGTAAAAAAATGTTTATACTGTAATTGTTGCGATCTTTTTTCCAAGAAGTTAAACTCCTTTAGTCGTATACTCCATCTTCTCTATTAATGCTTTTATTGATGTTTTCTCAGTGCTCATAAAACAATATGGTCAAAGTGTTTGAAACTTTGCAAAACATTTGGTAAATATATCCTTTATCTTGATAAAATTACTTTACGTAATATATATTATTACACTTTAACTGGCAAGTTTTTAATTCAAACGTAATCGTAATCAGAAATCACAATCGTAATAATAATCGTAATCATAATCATAATGCTATTGATATTGGGACGAAGAAGAGGAAGTGGAGGAGGAGGAGGAGGAGGAGGAGGAGGAAAAAGAAGACGGAAAAGAAATAGAAAAGTAACACGACTAATAACATATTTAAAGTGCAATGCCACTTAACAGTAAAAGTAATATCATATTTCATTTTAATGCAATATTGGCGCTTCCTTACTTTTAACCTTAATGTGCTAATTAATCGGCAAATAAAGATTGTTATTCATTCTTCGGCTGTCCTTAATTATCCTTATTGGACAATCAATATTTTCGTTAAAATAAGGCCAATTAAGGCAAAAAAAAAGTCTCCTTTTTTTTTTTTTTTATTTTGTCATTAAGTCGGCGATTTATTTAAAAGACCATTGAAGTTGAAATATTTGCCTAGATATGTATGGCCTATTATTTTTATGCTTACGTAGCTGCCAGCTTCAACATTCAAATCCCTACTAAATTTTTGTTTTAATTCGGCCTTTGATGCCATCGTCTGATATTTTCCGTCAATATAAGCCGCTCTATCTCGCCACTATAATACCTCGAAAAAGCCTATGTTTATGCCTGGAATTCCATTTTTCTCCGTCTAATGCCGCGAAAGAAAATAAATAACTTAATAACCAGCAAGTCTCGAACTTTAATTAAAATTTTTGATAATTCAGATAGAGCCACGGATAAGAGGCCCCGCGCCTATTATTAACGAGCTTTACTTTTCCACGTCCCGAAGAATCAGGTCAGCAATGTAACATTATTGCAACGACATTTTAAATTCGTTGGATTCGATTAGTCTTTATAAAATAAAAGCACTTAAGGAAAGACCGAGGCTCCGGCTAATCGGTCACACTGACTCATACAAGGCAAGACGTGAATCTCCGCTTTTAATTCGTAAAAGGAGAGCGCAGGGAAAAAACGGAAAAAAACAAGCGAGGAACACACACACGCGCACACACATACACCCATATGTATGCGCTCGTAGTCCGGAAGAAGATTCTAGTGGCGTTGAGCTGGCTGTAACATTGTTGTGTTGTGCCACTTTCTCGTGCCTTGGCGGGGCGCTTCCACGCTTCCCGAAGCCAGTAATGAGCTAAAGTAATGGAGATTGGTGTACTTCAGAGAGATGAGGAGATTCCGGCTTAATGCTGACCTGGCTGACTCGTCTCCGTATATGCCGCTGACTCTCTCTTTCTCTTTGACTTCCCCTCTTACGCCCGCGCTCGGTCGCGGCCAGTACGCATCCACGAGCGTGTAAACACACTGTACGCTCGCTCCACGTCAATTTAAGGGAAAGGTTGCCGAAAGATTGGTAACACTCGTCTGTACCGAGAGAATTAAGAGCATTGAGACTGAAGGAATGGCCGGCGAGACCGTAGTCGGCCACCGCCGCCGCCGCCAAGGGCGAAAAGAGCCGCGATAGTTGGAGAAAAAGACGAGGCGAAAATAGAAAAGTCGCCGTCCTAGGGAGTTAAAGCCAATCAAGAGAAAGAACGAGCTGGATATATATAGATATATATATATATATATATAAAGCCTCCTCCGTCCAAGCCAACTAGCAGCTCATTAATGTAAGTAGTCGAGTGACCAATGGTTATTCGGCAACTCGCGTGCATGGCGGCACATAGCAATGTCACACCAGCGCCGCATACTGATGGGACGGGGGCGCGGAGGGGGGGTGGGGATTCGGGGAGTCGTACGCGCGCTACGAGATCCTGGACAAATTGTTCTCGTAGTAATTAGATTACACACTTTCCAACGCAGCCCGGGCATGTCACGCAGCACGCTGTAAAATGTAAGTGCGATAAAACTGGCGGCCAGTGGCGTACGCTCACTCCGCGCGTCCCATAGACGTAAAATGGCATAAATTTCGAGGGTTATTGCATAAACCCCCTGGGTTGGGGGGTGGAAAAAGGGCGCGAAGAAGGATCAACTAACAACAATTTGCGAGGGTAGGGAAAAGAGCGAAGCACGCGCAGAGCTAAATTAAACACGGAAAGTTTCAGAAGTGAGCTAGGGTGTGGAGGTTCGGAGAAGAAGATGGGAAAGAGGAAGGAGGACGGAGGGAGGAAAGGGAGCGGAGGCATTACAGCGGCATGAAGCCGATGCGTAGCTTTGTCGGGGGGGTAGGGCGTAAAAAGAAAAAAGGGGGTATTAGCGGCTCGCAAGCGCAATGCCATCGATCGGCCAGACAATGACGACGGCGACGAAGATAACGACGAGCACCACCACCACCACCACCACCACCTTCCTTCGTTACACATCCCCTCCTAGGGTGAATACAGAACGAGAGGGCAGCCTCGGCTGCGCACCCGTGGAAATGCCTCGGAGAAATTCTTCGACTACTAATTGAATTTCCTCTAATTTGATTTCGCGGTGCGCAAATGTCGGGGTGCCAGGAGGTGGCCATGGAGGAGGCGCGAACGCGATGGCGCCGCCACGCCGAGCTTCTCCAGATAAGCCTCGACCGTGTCTTCTTTCTCTTTTTCTCCTCCTCACCCTCTGTCCGCTTTTGTCTTAGAGCGCCCGGCTCCCCGCCCCCCTCTCTCTCTTCCCCCACACCACACCACATCGCCACCTACCCGATCCTCGCGCACGCACAGCGATTGAGAGCGACGGTTGGTACGGGATGGCGGGGAGGAGGCAGAGGTGGGGGGAATGTGCAGTCCGCCGATTCTTTCTTCCCGACGATCGCGCGCCCGACGAGATGGACAATGCGACCGCAGCTGCTTGGGCGCATATGGTAGGCCACTTGTTGGTAAAATTTGCGGTGCGCCTCGACTTTCGCCATGAAATTTGTTAGTGGCGTTGGCCGATGCTGCGCTGGACGTCGCGTGAATTTCGTAATATGATTATTTGGTGAGCGAGTGGGGTGCAAATGGCGATTATTAAGTGTAATCGGAGGCGCACGGAGGAAATCATTTGCGAGCGATTGTTTGGCGTTGTGGCGAATAGGGAATCCGTTGTGTCGAGCACTTTTTGGTTGCCGCGATTAAACGGGGTTGAGGGTCAAAAGTAACTTTGGGGGTCGGGATGCACGGCATATCTGAGTAAAGTTTATCTGTGGGTAGCTGGTAAGGAGCGTATAATGAATTTAGATTAACTTTTTAACGAGTTATTCTTCATAATGTAAGTAGGTTGTGGTGTACTTCCTAACTCTTTGACAAATTATGAGTGTGGGGAGTTTTTTTTTCCCTCTAAACCTCTCTGTGTGTGTGCAGAGCGGTGCGCTGCACTCGGAGGTTTTAGCGTAAACAAAGATGTGTAGGCAAAATCAAATTAATTTTCAATATACGTTAAAATAAAGTTGATCCCGTAGCCACGCAATTTTCGCCGGGCTCTCACTCCATTCTCTACTTAGCATAATTCCTAGATGAAGATTACCTTTACATTTATTTTAAAAAGTTTACATTCTCCTTTTTCTTACGGGACAATATCTTAAGCAATAAACTGGCGACTTTCCATATCAGATTTCCATTTTTTCAAACGCATCCTCGCCCTACTCCTCGGCAAATATTGTTTATTAGCTTTTGTGAATCGACGTCTAGCATAATGAATGGAAGGAGTACGAATAACGGAAAATTCTTTGAAATTACCAATGGAATCAATAGTAGCGATAAACGTTTTGGTAACGTGCCGCTCTTCAACATTATCTCGGCAATCAATGGCGATTGTTGCCTCGGCCTTGCGCAAACAAACAACCAAGCTGTACAGAAATGTACAATATTGAAATGTAATGAGCAAAATGTAGAGCGTTGTTAATAAATTTGGCGCTCACGGATCTTTTAATTTAATAGTATTGCCAAGTAGTACACATCTGCGCAGCCTTAACCGGGGGAGCAATCGAATCTCGTGTGTAAGTATGGGAAGTGCTGCTTAGACGTACTGTAAAAACATTGTGTTGGGGGGGGGGAACGATTTAATGTTGGGGGAACGATTGTACATTTGGACATTGAGTAGCACTTTATGTTGGTAATGTGGGCCAACCGTTGCTTGAAAAAACTCGCAAATTCCCACTGGCAAGCAATTTCGTTGAAATCACATTGTCACCGCGAATTATCTCAGGCTTATTTATATTTATAGTCGCAACCAAGGACCACGAGGTCCTCTGAAATAGAAATCTCCGAGCCACAGGCGCTTCAGTCAACGCCGGAAGACTGCACTTGAATTAGTCTCTTGCGAGGCTCGTCGAAGATTGTTGTTGGTAGTCTACTACTCTCCCTTTGCTTACTTCTTTTCCCCTTTGTACACCAGAGAGATAGTGAGAGAGAGAGAGTGAGAGAGAGAGAGAGAGCGAGCGAGCGAGCGAGTATAAGAGAGATGGTGGTGGGGTGGGGGCAGACCAAGTGCCTTCTTTATCTTTTCGGAGCAATGAATGAGACTTGCAGCACGAGTTTTAAATTGAATAACATTAGCACGGACCTTGACACTTTTTTCAGCTTATTTTTCTGTTTTATTCTATTCGGTTTGCCTCGTTATGAAGAACAAGGCAAAATATATATCTCGTGGTCGTGTGCGAGCTTTAAACAATTGCGCGGAACGCTTTAATAACAATGACTTTAGAGAATTTATTATTTTGTCGGGAGAGGAGGAACGTTTTTTTTAAGTAATTGCAGCTCGTATCTAATTATTTTCTCTCAGATTGAAATATCGAGTATATATTTGATCAAAATTGATATCTCCGATAGTGAGTCTCATTGTCGAGGAATAAGCTACTTAGAAAATAGTAAAACAAATTAGGTTTTAGAGTTAGGACGCGCTAAAGATAAACTTTTACCTCGGAATGCTTTTAGAATTGAAGACGCTTTTTAAATATTGAAATAATAAATTATTTACAATGAAATCACTGCCTGTGAAGTACATTTGATTCGTTCCATTTATTATTAATGTAAAGATTGCGTTCAACTTTAATCTGTCATATTCTCATTATGAGAACCGTTCGATTATCTATTTATCTTTACAGAACATTATCTGAGACTGAGTAGGTTGATACCTTAAAATACAATTAACACCGTTTAATTTTACTTCAAAAATAAAGATATATATGAACAATAGGTTGATTTGACTTGGTCGGGAGTATGGATCGTTGGAAGCCAGCATTAATATTTTATTGATCGGGCAATTAGTTTAAGCCTTTGCTAATAATAATAAAAATAACAATATTATTCTTCAATTTAGAGCTTCCGTTTGCAATGTAAGTTATATAAATAATATATAAAATTGCACCCTGCGCGGTATTAAATTTAAATAAGCGCCATAAAGGTTTTCTGTTTCCATATTTAATTACGTTAGTGTTGGATACTGTGAGCGCGCCAGTTTAGTTGGGGTTGCATTTTCAGCGTTGAGTATAAAGTTAATTTTCAGTAATCAATAAATAATATAATTTATGAATAAAGTAGAGAGAGATATAAAAATGAATTTAGGTGCTTTGAAATGAAATGAAGCTTGTTAGGGAATTTCGTTAAAGGATTTTCAAGCTTTATGGTTTAAGGAAATTCTCAATTTATCAATTTGCCCTCTTAACATTTGGTCCGATGTACACATCGTTGGCCCTCTCGATTATATTACGTCGCGATCGTCTCCGCATTACGTATTTATCAATAAACAGAGAGAGACTGTATGATATTAATATGAGGAGGCGAGAGTAAAGTGAGAGGGCGCGAGTTTTTAGTCGAGTGTCAGCATTCGAATAAACTAGTAGCGATTGCTCATTGAACTATAAGTTATGAATCGCATAAAGGCTTTGCCTACGATATTATGATTCACCGTGCAATTTTCAGGATTTATTTAGTCATTATTTTTATACCGAGTAATAACGTAATACTTTTTAGATGAGGAAGAAGTATCAAAGTTTCCGAGAAATAGTTGGCTCATTTTACTGATAAATGTACGCATCTTCTTGGTTTTTCATTTAAAATGTCAGTTGCTACGTAGTTGGCAGTTATTGCGAAAATTCAGTTTAAACATCAATTCCTCATAGACACTGTTATGTATATTTGTAACTGTCCGGGCTTGTCGTTTGTTGTTGCTGTTTGTTGTTGTTATTATCGTTGTTATTTGTTTTTTTTGTTGTTGTTTTTTAATTTAATTTCTGCCGACTTTGAAGTCACTTTGTAAATTACAGAGACGCTTATTTACAAAGTATAAATTTTTCATTATATGAGTATTGTGCGCTTAACGAATGCGATAAGTTTCTTATTTTTGCGTCCGTAATAACGGAAAATATAGCATCTAGTATATTTCATAAGGGATCAGAAAATTTTCAAAGCCAGCTTTTCCGATCTGCCAAGAGTTTTACAGTGGGATTATTTTCTTTGGAGTGCCTTATTTTATAGCTTTGGAGTACACTGCGGAGGTGATGAAAGATTTGTTTTTCACGCTTAAGGACAATACTTTATCGATTGCACGCTCGTGGATAAACTTTTAAAGGAAATGGCTTTATCGCAATTCTTTTAGAAATAGATTTTATTGATATTATCAATTCTCCTCGCTCCTCTAATTTGAAAATTGGAAGCACATTTTTTATGGGGAACACCTGTTCCAACTGAAATCCTAGAGAGTGCATGTGGGAGGAAGGTTTACCTGCACGAAGATCAGGAAGTCGTTAGATTGAAGTTGAGTTTGGGGATGTTGACATCGTTTTACTCTATTGATTTTCAACGCAAGTGCCTTTCGAAAATTTTCGAAATCATCGAATTAGAGGAGCGTGGGCGGAAAGACTAGGACGAGTGTCAACAGAATCTGGTCTTTGTAGAGTGATTGTAAAATCAATGTCTGCAATTATTTCAAATCTGTTCTTAACGAATAGGAGAAATGTATACTTTAATTCGAGGATAAGCCCAATGAACAATGTTCTAAGCCTATTAACTTATTCATTTGATAAATCATACGTGGAATGGAAATAAGAAGAGTCGGTCGCTTATTGAGCATTATAGAGACATAATACCTCTGGGAATAATTTATTCGCTAAAATATACAGAATTTAGAAGCAATTGCCACGTGTCCAATTTCCTTCCCCTATTTCAGAGACTTAAATAATTCTGTTTTTGTTGTTGTTGTTGTTGTTGTTGTTGTTGTTGTTGTTGTGGTTGTTGTGGTCGTTGAAGATTCATATTCGAAGGAACTCTAAGAGGCATTATATTTAGTTTGAATACAAGAAGATTAATTCGCAAGACGATTCGCAATTTACTTCAAATCAAGTTTAAATAGCGCTTTTTCGACTAATACTATTTAGTGAACGCAATTGCCGCGGATAATCAAAGTCGCTCCAACTTATAATGTCATATTCAAATATTTCGGGAATATTCCATTTTCATAAACTCGGCCGAAAAAACGTGGCTGCGAATGCTCGCTGGCCCCGCTCCTCGAATACATTAGCTGATAGCTAATTCATCCAGGCAATTAGCGTTTTCGCTTCTCATTATTTCGTGGGGGAGTGGCCATTCTTACCTCATTATGGAAAAGTGCGGGCAACATGAGAGAGCAGCGTGACGGATAAGCATCGGCCGCGCGAAGGAATAAAAACTCGGCGGCAGCGGCTGCACGAAGGGAGAAAGGAAAAATGACATTTAGCCAACGGGCGCTACGAGCTCGTTAAAACTCAAGTCTCGATTTCTTCTCGAGAGGCACCCACAAAATCACACACACCCCTACGCTTTTCCATCGGCGCGGCTACTAATGACTGGCGGAATCGGCCGGCCAGCCCCACGTGGGCACCCCGAGGAAAAGCCGCACAAATTCCCTCGCCGACGCCTCCTAGAGTCAGAGCGAGCCCAGTCGCCCCAACAACACTGGCAGAGTCCCTCACCACCGTGTCCATGCCTAACATATATATACACAGTGATACGTACACGCAGCAGACAAAGAGAGAGAGAGAGAGAG